>RJWT010004858.1:0-32240 GCA_004365215.1 Cuniculus paca
TTGTGGGCAAATGTTGCACTGACTTGCTTGACATCTACTACATTCTTTGTGGAGCAGAGATAGCACTGATACAGAAGGGATTTCTTATAATTTTGTGCAGATTATTTTGGGACATGACCTGACTTTTCTAATTATGAGTTTTCATAGTGACATGGATTTGAAACTGAGCAAAGTGAGAAAGAGATAGCATGAAGAAACGCATCCTTGTTTCCTGTGTAAACACATCAGATACAGTGCAACTTCAGAGGTTAAACTTTTAGCAACCACTTCCTGATGACTTCAGTGATTGCATTCAAAGTTATCATCTTCACACTGCCAAAATAGTAGAGGCAGCTTCCTGTTTCATGTATTTCATCTAATGAAGAAATACCTTGAATTTAATAGCTAGCGCAGTTGATTCTTGATAACTCCAACTTCCCCATTGTACAACGGAAAAAGTTTTTTGGTTTATTCTATTCTGCGGTTTTTGTTTTGCTTTTTTTCTTTTTTGCAGCACCAGGGATCAAACTCACGACTTCGCGCTTACCAGGCAGGTGCTTATGCCACTGAGCTAAATCCCTGGCCCTTCTGTAGTATTTTTGAAGTATTAATTCCAGGAGATGTAATTCCTCACAAATACCTATGAATTAAAAAAAGTGATTGTGTATTTTTAACTGTACCTTGTCTGATTTAATATTTGGTGTGTTCGTCTTTCAAGATGTGGGAGTCAGCTGCTGTGCAGTGTGACAGCAGGGTTACTGTGCTAGTTATAATGTCAGAACAGGTGTGAGAATTACTTCTTCTATAGAGATTTTTGCTAGTATATGATGAATCAGGGTTCTCTAAGATCGAAATAGATAAAAAGTACACGAAGGTGCTATTTGGTCTCTTTAATGAATTGAACTTTAAGTCTGGTTAAAAAAAAGTAGATTGATCTAAGTTTCACAAGAGATTTACATTTCCACTGCAATTACAGGAAATATAAATATTCTTGGGGAAAAGTCTTACGATGGTATATTTTTAAATGAGAATATTCTATAAGTCTTCTACTTGCAGGTGTTTACCAGTGGAGTCAAGCACTTAAAAAGGAAAATAGGCAGATCTTTCAGGGTTGTGGGATATCAGGTCTGAACTAGTACTAATATGTAGAGTCAGATTATCACTCGTCAGAGTAGACCTGTTTTCATCACTTCCCTCGTCACAGGGACAAAATACCCAACACCCGTCGTTGAAAGGAGGAGGGGTTTATTTCGGTTCACAGTTTGGAACGGTTCCATAGTTGGCTTGTTCTAAAGCAGAACAGCTGAGTAGCAGGGCCTGATCACCTCATGGAATCCTGGAAACAGAGAGAGCAGGGAGATGCTGGGGAGCGAGGTAGACCCTTCCAGGTCACATCTCAGTGCCTGCTCTCTTCTGACCTGATGCCACCTCTAACAACAAGTCAGATTTAAATCTTCATAATCCAATCACCTAAAATCCTTGCCTATAAATTCATGAGGCTCTTGGGGGATATCTAGACATAATCCATAAAAAGAGGCTTTTGGGATCAGATGAAAAAAAGGATTTTTCTCTACCTCACAATTGTGGATCTGTGGCAGTATCCTAGGGTTACTTTTGTAGTCCTAAAATTGAAATAAGTGCAATTAAGAATCAACATGCTAGGTGTGGTGGCTCACACCTATAATGTCAGCTCTTGAGAAGTTAAGACAGGAACATTGCTGTGAGTTTGAGGCCATCCTGGGCATGAGTTCGAGGCCAGCTTGCACTCCATAGTAAAACCCTGTCTCAAAAAGACAACAACAACAACAAAATTAACCAAAGCCTCACAATGATTTCCTGACTTCTAGAATAAGAGTCATAATCTAATCACTTTTCAAAAGCTACATTTCTGAATATATAAGACTTTTGGGGACATTTTAGATCTAAACTGTATCAGCTACCTTCAAAACACTACAGAGAGATAGCTTTTTGAAGGCAGTTGTGATTCATATATAACAGAGAATATGAGTTAATGTAGATATATTTACAGAATATCTAGCATTTAATACCAGTCATTGATCATATTAGTTTTGGTAAGAAATAGTCTTTAAATAAGCAAAGAATTGGTTTTCACAATTGTGATTATGTTTTAATCAATGACTTCATGTTGCTTGATGGCTGTGTGTTAGCTATAAATACATTTATTTAAGTCACAGTGTAGTTTGGCTCTATTCTTTCAGGGGAATCCATAATTGAGTCAAATTGTCATATCTCTGTAGTTTTTCTGGAATGACAAGGATTTGAGAAGTTAGCACTTCTGAGTAGGATATGACAGAAACCAACAAGGTCTGCAATCATCTTCATGTCTAAGGAGTCAGTATTTAAGGTTCTTGGAAAATAATTCCTATAACAAACAAAATCAGAACTCACAAAAGGAGAAAAAGTTTCAACCACTAAATAGCACTACTGAAAGTTCTGAAACATGGCCTAATCATCCAAATTGGCACTGTCAGGTAGAAATAGAAGTGTGCCAATTAAGAAAATCTTAATCTAAATTTAGAGTTCAGAAAATAACGTAGTTCTTCAATAGTATCACTCATTACATTATTCTATTTGTGAGAAATGCATTTAAAAATTTCCAACACTCATAAACTCACATAGCTGTAGAACAGAAAGGGGAAACACATCCAAAAAAAAAAGAAAAAAGAACAAAGAAGTCAAACCAAGAGTAGCTGGCTGAATAGAGAAGAAAAGAGTTTCTAATGAGCCCTGTGATGCTTCTACAGGCTCCTTTTTTTTTTTTTTTCCCAGTCTGGGCAGAAGGATCTAGCCTACACTCGTGTCAGGGTTTATATGTAATGTTTGAGTTTCAGTGAACATAAATCTCAGTGAAAATCATGGTGCTAGTCAAGAAATGAACTCTTTCTTCAGTTCTAAGCAACATACTGAAAAATCCCATCGTAAGTGTTTGAAAAGGAAAGAGATTTTGTCCCCCCTCTGCTAGATGGAGAGGCTTTTTTTTTTCTCTTATATATCTGACAATACTATACAATTTTCAAACTTAAAAGATTTTTTCTTTCGTTTTTAGCAAACCTACTTGATCTGGGGGTTAAGAATAGCTTCCTAATGGTGTCAGTGTGGAAGAAGAGAAAGACTTTCTCAGGGGAAGTAGCTAGTCTGTTGCTGTTTGGGCAAAGTGTGATGTAAAGAGAGTGGGACCATCCGGAACCCTCCTCCTCTGTCTCTTGCTTCTTCCACCATGTACAGCTGCTTTTTCCTCAAACTGTGGCTTGAGACTGAGAGAAAAAGAATCGGACCTGACAGAGCATGTGACAAAAGCTCTATGGAAAAGTACCTTTACTACAACACTGACTCTGTAGCTCACAGCTAATTAATCCCACAAAAGAATGTGACTTGGCTAGTTGTATTTTGAATGTCCTCATGTGGCCTCTCTTGACGGGACTTGCCGCCGAGGATTTTAAGCTTTCACTCTATTTAATATTCATGTCTAAAGAAGCAAAGTGTCTTGGGATACCAAGAATTTTTTAAAAATTGGTCCTTTAGGTTTAGATTATAATGGAAAATTCAACAGCTATAGCTGTTGGAGACAAAAGGTGAACTATTCACATTCTGGAAGTAAACTATCAACTATAAGCTGAATAGAAAAAGGCATAATTATTGGACAGTGAAGTGACAGCCTTCACAATTGAGTGACTGAGTAGAGGATACCCATAAGAAGTTAATATCTCTTATGATGTGATTCTGGAGAGCTAAGTTCTTCACGATAGGGAACACATTTCAGAAAGAGATTTAGTTAGGATGGAGGGAATAGAATTAAATTTTTAAAATTTTGTAATACTCTACTTAATGAAACATTGACCTTTTATGTATAAAGCTCATTTTCTATTAGGTGTTTGCATCATATTTAATCCATGGGAAGCAAGTTTTACATTATCCAGGAATTTTGCTTATTGATATTGCACATGTGCTGCCAATATTGCTCTATCTTCATGCTTGGTTGGTATAGCATGAGACACACACAGCTGAAGACAGATATTAGGGTCTTGTCTGATGCTCTTCCTGAAGCAACTCAAGTTTATATTTGTGATAATCTTTACCAACATGAAATATTTGAAGAACTCCCAGTAAGGCTGAGGGTTCATTCTTGGTTCAGAACCAACATTATACAACTCAGAATGAGACTATAGATGCTTTTCTATTCTTTCATTTTAGGGGGAAAATCTGGAAATTTTTTTTTCTTCTCTCAGTTTTGTCCTCTTTCTTTTCTTTCTTTCTTTCTTTCTTTCTTTCTTTCTTTCTTTCTTTCTTTCTTTCTTTCTGCCATATTCTACATTTGTATTCTTCATGTTTTTCTCCTTAATAATGTCCACTAATCCAAAGACATCAACTTGTAGTATGGTGTTCTGTATTATCATATTTGGTCCACAGAGCAGTTTAAATATCATTTTTTTCTTTATTTAATGGATGGAAAAACTTGGAGGAAAGAAGTGGTTTTAAAAAATAAAGATTAAGGCACACAGAGAGTGTGTAATCTTTATTGTTTTTGTTATTGTTGTTATTTTTCAAATTCCATATTCTTTTTACTATGATGTAGTGCCTGGGTTTGTACCTTAGAATTACAAAAAATATTTGTTCCACTTAAAATGAATTACAGCCTCCACAAAAGGCTACTTTGTCTTTATCTCAGGATGATTCAACCCTGGCCATAAAGGCAGCTGACCATACATTATGAAAGTCAAACATTTCTTTGCCTTGCTATATTAAGAATTCTTGAAAATTTTATCTATATTCAGATAGATGTTAATAACAAAATAAGTCATATTCCATTGGGTCTAAAAATTATATGTCCAAGAATGCACTGTTAAAAATTCCTCTTGCATGGACTGGGGATTTAGCTCAGGGGCTCAAGTGCTTGCCTGGTAAGCATGAGATCGTGAGTTAGATATCTGGTATCAGAAAAAAAAAACCAAAAAAAAGTTTGCATAAAAAATTCCTCTTGGAATTTTTTCTTGGAAATTCCTTGGAAATAAAAAATTCCTCTTGGAATCTATTCCTCTTGGAATAGATTCAATAGTAGGTATTAAAACTTAGGTATTAAAATTAGACTAATTTTCCCAGCAATCTTTCATTACTTTGGTAAATAGAAGGCAGAATCGTCAATGTAAAAGGAACATTTTAATATACAAGTAGTTATGGAAAATTTCTGGGAAATGGTATGATCCTAGTACCTATAATGGGATGGGGAAACAGTGAGAAAATAGAGAGACTGTTAGCAGCATTCCAGGCCTGATCATGTGTTACGGCTTGTGTATAGATGTTCCCCCAAAGTCTCGTGCTTTTTCAGACTTGACTGGATCTGGAGTGTGTGACTCTGGAATTGATTCATGGCATAATGCTAGGCTCAAGGGTACTAGGATTAATGGTGTGAGTGCTACTGGCCCCAAGTAGCGTTGATAAGGCAAAAGGGGCAGAAAGATGCTGTTAAGGTCCCCTGCTTGCTTGCTTTTGTTATCTTCTGCTAGCTTTACTCTGCAATGCCCCTGTGCCAATCCACCCTACCTTGGAGTCTGCCGATTTTAGACTGAATCCTCTACAAACTGCAAGCTAAATAAACCTTTCCTCCTTTGACTTTGGGTGACCAGTATTTTGTCTCAATAATGAGAGAAAAGTAACTAACACAACACATGAGAGAAGGGGCTAGTCCTATCAAAAGTAGGGGAGAAGTTTGGGACAGGAAAAAGGTACTAAATACAAACAGTGATGACTTCATATACTTCAGAGAGACTAATGTGAAACGTAAACTCAAATACTATCTGATGTACTGAGCCTTAGAGCTGAAAGCATCAAATATCATTGATTCTAGTTTTGAATTTTGTAGGAAATTGAATCTTGATACTTGTGCTTAGATAGTATATTTTGAACATGGTAAATAGGTTAGTCTATTTTTTATTCAGTTCCCTGCATGATACTTAAATCCTAATTGTTCTTGCCATATTCATTGGATATTAGAAACTTATAGTTCCATTTGAATGAGCTGATATCAATGTTTTAATTTTTAGAATGCTTCCTTGATAAGTGGCATGTCTAAATGTGACTTAAAATCATTTTTGCTGTTGTTAAAAATTTTAGATTTCAACCTGTGTTGCAAAGTAGAAGCTCTTATTAAAGATAATGAATAATTAACATTGTATGTCAGGTAGACTTTCCAAGCAATTTCTCTTCTCTGCAATAGAGTCAAACACATTAGGATCCTAACTCACATCAACAGGAATATGCAGCAAATTGACATCACTGAGAAGAAAGCCACTAAAAAGGGAATGTGGAATTATTTGAATTTAATTGTGGTGGATATGTTTTCAATTCTATCTTTATTGCTATGCCAAGTCATTCATAGCAAATGGTAGACAGAAAGAGTCTGTAATAATCTAAGCAAAGGATAGCTTTTCATGAAAAAAAATTGCTGTTATTTATTTATACTGAGAATTGAATCCAGGACTTTTGTATTGAATAATACCTGCAGCCTTTTTAATTTAGTTTTCATTTTGAGATAGGGTCTCACTCACTTCTTGGGCTGCCCAGGCTGATCCTGACTTTGTGATCTTCCTGTGGGAGTGCCGGCCTTACAGACCTGTGTAACTGTTGGCTACAAGTGTGACATTTTCCTGGAAAAATTAGGGTACATAGTGATTCGAGCTTGATAGTTTCAAGCTTTCAATTGATAAAATATATTTTATTTGAACTCTAAATAAAACTCACAGGTTTTGCCTCCTGTTTATGTGTGCTTTCAAGGTGATGAACCTAGAAAATATTTGTGAAATAAGCAATTTTAAAAAGTCTGCCTGATTTGAGAAAATAATAAATTCACCCACCATGTCCCGCTTTGGTTTTGCACATTTTCCTCCTTTCTAGAAATTCTGACTTGTATCACACTAAAGCACTCTTTCAAAGTTATCCCCATTTCATTCAAACGTTTATAAATATAATGACTATTCCATCTACTGAATTTTAAAAATTCTTTTGACAAACTCTTATTTTCCATCTAACCCATTGAGAGTGATTATGAAAATGCTTTAAACCAAAGTGCGGTGCTTCTAGTGCCAGTCCACATCCTTCTCTCAGATTGTGGTGTATTACCTACCTAATTTTTTCAGGCACGTACCCTTGGTGGGAGACAATTCTCCTAGCAGCTCCTGTGCTACTGTATGAGTTGGCAACAACAACATTGATGACAGATTTTTGTACAAAGTGTCTTTGCCAGGATGTTTGTATAATAAACACCTTGGAAGAATGGAGTGCCTATCAGCACAAAGGGCAATTCCATTTCCTGTCCAGTATAATAAAGATTATGTCTCCCTCTGTGTAAAGGTCAGGCATGTTTCCTTGCACAATGTTATAAAAGATTGTGATTCCTTGAGCTCAGGATTCCTTTGCTGTAACTAAAACCCTCTGCCTGCATGGTCTTCATTTGGATGCTTCCAGTCCATTCTGTGAGATTTTGGAGGCTAGGGAGGCCAGTGCAAATGTGGTAATGGCCTTGCTACTTGTTGTGCCTTGAATAATAGCATCTTTTGTGTGACTCAGAAATCTTAAGTCTTAAGAAACAATGGAAGGCTAACTTGCTTACTTGCAAGCAGAGTATAATCTCAGTTCTTTCATAGCTCTTGACAATATTCAATTCTAGTCAATTCTATACTTTCTAGAAAACTACAACAGTGGGTAGCTTTTCAGATTTTCCTCTTTTGGCTGTCATTCTCTTGGTTAATACCTCATCTAGGCTTTGGTCCCTGCACACCATAGAATGTGGCATCTAGCTTTCTAAATATTTCCCCAGAAGCTAGATGATAAACGCCTCACATTACATTGAGTTAGAATACCTTGCAAGGGAAAGCTTCAATTACATTTCTTCAAAAAATTTTTTCTGCTTTGTTCTTTTTGTCTTCCGTTATTCCTTTTACACTACTTGATATTGTGCCAGGTTTTAAAAGTTGAGCTCTTTTACTGTGGTTTTAATCGTCATTGTTTTCATTTTATTTTGCATTTCAGTTCAGGTAATTACTACTGACCTATCTCAAAATTAATGGCTTCTTTCCTTGGATCAACTCTTTGGTATGCTGAAGGCAGTTTTCATTTTTATCACTGTATTTTTCATTTCTGGCATTGATCTTTATTACTTACATTTTCCATCTCTAAATTGACCTTGCCCACCTCATTTTGTTTGTTATCTACATTTTCCTTTAGATCCTTTAGCATATTACTCATAATTGTTTTAAAATTTCTGTTTAATTTTTCTAACCTCTGTGTCTGAGTGTAGTTCTCATGGTTGCTTTGCCTCTCCAACCTGTCTTTTCTCTTGCTTTATCATATCTTTTAATTTTTTGTAGAAAGCTAAACGGCTTACATAAGGGCAGCAGAAACTGAGCTAAATAGATCTTCTGTGTGTAGATTTCTATAAATCTGGAAAGCCAGTGGGTGAGCAGTACTTGATATGTGTCGTGGCTGTGGGCATCTGAGGTGTCATCTGTTTTTGTCTTCTCTCTTGGCTTCAGTGCTGCATGTCTCTCAGTCCTGGTTGCATTCTGCAGTTCTTGCTACTAAAACCTTATTAGCTTGGTGGTAGAATGGGACAGGAGGGGAATGCTTTCCAATATTGTAGTGTAAGTCCTCAGTCTTCGCACTAGACAGGCTCTACGTCTCCTGGGTGTGCTTTCCCCCAAGGCCTCAGCACCTTTGCTCAGCTGTAACAGCGATATTCTGATGTTTTCAATTCCTAACTCCTCTCCCTCTTTGGTGAGAGAAGGAAACTGGGGAAAGGCTAAAGGGCTGAGATCCTTCTTTCTCTAGAACATTTCACCGTGTTTCTCTGACAATGCCCTTTCCCTTGCAGATTAAGACTTTTGTTCTGTAAATGAGAAAGTTTTCAGGCTTCAGCCAGGAGCTTTCTCCAGGTTCATCTAGAGTTTAAACGTGAGGTTCTGAGAAGAGGTCAGTGGAAGTGTGAGAGCCCTGTGGGTGAGAGTCCCAGGAGGTCCTCAGTCTCCTGCCTACCCACAGGGAAATTAAAGTATTTCATCCAAATTTCTAGTTTAAGCTTCCTACCAGTTTGTGGCATCTGGTAACTTCTACTCAAGAGCCATTTGTCTTTACAAATGCAGGAACAGTGTTTTTACACTCCAGTTTTTGGTAGGTTCAAGAAAAGTTGTTAATTTTTAGTTCATCCAGCTTTTCTTTATCATAAGAATATCAATAAAAATTTCCATCCTTGTCATATATCTGAGCTGAAGGGAAAAGGTTGAAACGAGAAAGAAGAAGAGACAAAGAACACCCCTCTTCCTTTCTTCTTCACATTGCTGGAATGTTTCCTTTCCAATCCTTTTGAGGACGTAAGTTCCAGTTGCAAAATGAACACAACTCTTCAGCAACTTTCTGTGTCTCTGTAACTGGGAGAAATAACCAATGCAGTGATTCATCCTCCCTCTTTGCTTTGTACTTGTCCTACATACCTTTCTCTTACCTTTGCCACCTGACCTTGCATCCTTAAATAAGTCAGGACCTTAATCACAGTCTCATGCTCTGCTTTCTAAATGACCTAGACTGACACGAGCAAAACGTGTATGTATCTCATCACCAACTATTCAAGCAATATAATATATATGTTTTAAAGCTAATTTCACTGCCCAGAATTAATATTTTCATGTGTATGCTTGTATTATTTTTCCTATATATTAGCATACTTCAAATTTTTTACATAAATACAATAACATTTCTCAAATTATATTTTTATGTTCAAAAGATTTTTATTTATATGTATGTACATCTAGCTCTGTTATAAATATACCATACTGTGCCTTTTAAGAAATGCAAAGTATTCATTTGTTTAATTCCACAATTTAGTCATTCCCTTATTTGTTGTCATTTAAATTGTTCCCAAACTTTACTTATTACAAAGTAATTAAAGCTGCAATAATTATCATTTGTATCTTTGTGAATATGTTTTCATATTTTATAGGTTAGATTACTACAGGTGGAATATATCAGGCATTATATTAGACTTTGTATATATATATTATATATAATAATATAATAATATATAATACATAATATTATATATAATATTATATATAATATATAATAATATATATATGATTATATTATATATACATATATATTATTATATATATTATATATATACATATAATCTCAACACCGAAAGTTAGGCACTATTACTTCTATTATTGAATTAGAAATGAGACTTAACTTGCTGAGATTATCATGATTATAAAGTGGTGACAATGAAATTTGACACAGATAATCTATCTTTAGAATCTTCCAATTTTACACATTATGTTATAGTTCCTCTTCCAAAATGTTCATATTAAAACTGGTATATCACACAAGAATAAGGCGTTGCTCATCTAAGCCCTCAGTGAACACTAGTTTCCATTCATTTCTGTCAACACTACATTGGTTTTATTTCTTTAAATTTTTATTTTGTGAGAAATAAGAGATTCAGAAACTATCTTCAGTATCAAGAAATGGTTTTTCTGCATTTTTTATTGTGCTCTAGTGTCATCGATACCATAAAGCTCTCTTGTGTTATTATAAAACATCACAGTAAGTTTTCTTCCAAACTTGAAAATCTTTTCAAAAGTAATACTTCTACAGTTATTTTTCAGGGTTATTTCACATGAAAAACACCGAAGTTTAATTCTGTTAGCTTCAAGGATAATAAAATCATATTTAAAAATATGTTAAGTATATTCTATACTGTAAACTGAGGTTTTTTTCTACTAAAAAATTATTAGTGGGATGATTTAGCTTCATCTTCATTGGCAAGTTCATTTTTGGGAGGCTAAGAGAGAGCATTTTCCCTGCTATAACCCTAGATTTAGTTTTTTTTTTTAAACCTTCCTTGGTCTTTGTTATATTTTAATAAATTAGGCATAACATATTTTCTATATGCTTTATGTATTCATATATGTTCACATTTGGATGTAGTCATACATTATAGGTTAAATAAAAATTAACGTAACTAAATAATGTAACTAAAGATTAATGTAACTACATTGTATAAATAGAATTACTGATATTGTTAAAATTATGTGAAACCTTTGATACTGTATTACTAAATTTTCAGAAAAATTTGGCAAAATTCATATTAGGGTGGAGAGACAATAGTGGACACCCTTATGTGCGCATGTGTGTGCGTGTGTGAGTATGTGTCAGTAAACGAACCCGCTGAGTAAAACCTTAGGTTCATTAAATATATAAACTCAGGTATCAAAAACTAGCTGCCCAGACTCACCTGATTCTAGCTGCTTTGATGAGAAAGATAAGAAGTTGATAGCAGAAAAGTAGAACTTACTTACATTTTGATGTCTCTTCTAGTTTGATATGACCATAGTACCATGCTTGTGTTACCATTCTCCACTAAAGTAGATAATTGCATTTACACAGAATATTTTAGAATGTTTTATTCTCTTCCTAAAAATCTTAATAGCTTACATAATTAGGATTCGCAAATTTTGCTTTGTAGAAATGTGTCCACAGGTTTTAAACCCACACGCACGCATACACACATGATGCGTAATCCCTCCTGACATCTTACTGATCAAACTGATCCCCTAGAGGGGCTGACCAAAAAAGTTTATACCATATAAATGTGTGTAATTTGGGGGGCACACAAGTTGAGGGATCTTTTAGTGGTTTACTGCTAGAAATCCCGGAAAGTTCAATTCTTGACTGAGGGGCAGACATAAAGATTTTAAAAATAAAAGTATGGATTTAGTGAGGAGATACTTTATTCAAAAGGATTATTGTTCAAGGAGAATAAGGGTTGATTTGGAGTAAAAAAGAAAGACAATTACTATAGAGGAAACACTGACCATAACATCTATAAGCTTTTCAAGAGTTCAGTGGACAGAATTTTTCTGTTCTGTAGACAAAGAACAGTAAAACCAGGAAGAATTGAGTGTGATGAAGTAGGAGAAAAAAATGGCATAATGCAAGAGTAGATGGGAGACTATTTATCGAGGAGGCCTGCCTGTCCTCCTGAGAGGTTGTGTGCTGTCTTGGAATGAGGTTGGGCCCAACTCATGGGAAAAGGAGAAAAGGTTATCCAAAGCTGGGTTTGCAAACGTTTCTCCCAGTTTGATCAATAGAAACAACAGTTCAACTAATCATTTATGAAGCAAAAAATGGGAATATGGAGGGCCCGTGTCTGCCTTTCAGATAAATAAAGAGGGGGTTATATTCGTGAGTCTCATCCAAGTCTCATGGTGAAGGAGTAAATGGCTCCCAGGAACCATGTTTCAGAAATCAGGTGAGCAAGAAGATTTCTTAATCTTTGTTGTTTTCTGGAACAGAGTTCCAGGTGAAGGCTTTCCAGGGTAGGGTATGATGTTGTCAGATTAGAAGGTGCTTTTTTTAGGCCACTCTGGGACCGTCTGACGGTGTCACTTAATGCTTACATCTCAAGAGCCTCTTGGACCTTTAGAAACTGTGGGATGGTCAGTCTGAACCCTGGACAATGCTGAGGCAAAAGGGAACAGAACAGGAACTGCAAGAGGGTTGAACAAGGTGTCCTGTGTCCTGGCCTGACTGCTGGGTCTGGCTGTGGTGGAGGACAAGAATTGCTTTCCCTTAAAGACAGTCCTCTGACCCTATGAAGTGTGAGATGTTTAGACAGAGTGAGCTAAGGCTTTCTTTTACTTTGTTGCGAATTGAATATTCAGTTTGAATAGTTTGCTATTTTTTTAAACTGACTTTTAAATCCTTCTATCATTCTAATTAAGCTCATCTTCATCTCTGGAGCTTGGCTTGCTCTAAGGCAAGAAATAAAGGAAGCTTGCTAGACAGGCCAGTCTTCCTAAGCTCTCACATCTCTACTTGAATTGATTTGCATTATAATGTACATGGGCAGGAAGATAGGTAAATTGAATGTGTGATTAACTTAGCAAAGAAGAAAGCCCGTATAGAGTTAACATTATTGCTAGGCTACTTGCAGGTCATTTCTGAAGGATGGAAACAGGCACTCTCTAAGAATGAATGTATGAAATATGATGATTATCTTATTGAATATAAAACATTTATTACATCATCCAGTTCCTTTTTATTTAACATGAAATGTGTTAAACAATTTCTAAGATGGGAACTAATCATGCTCTGTGGAGGGAGCCTAGTGCTTGCAAGATGGCAAACCCACTGGATCTGGAAATGATGTTTAGTATTAACTGGGTTATACAGTTAAATAATTCTACCCTTCCCAGTATTTCAGGAATGTTTAGTTAGTTGTACCAAAGCTGAACTAATCAGTTTCTCTAATATTTGGTGAAAATATGTATCCTAACTTACATGGCTTTTGGGAAGTAACAGTGTAACCGCAAACATCTATTAAAAAGAAAAAAAAATACTAAATGACTTAAAGATGTAGATTGTGTTTTCAAACATGACCCTGTACATAAGCAGGTTTTTCTTTTTTAGTGTATGATAACCATGTGAATGACCTCATAACACCTGGGGTAAACATTCCTTTGGGCATTCATCATGAATTCTGTTCTTGACGCTTCGTGTAATCTTTTGATACTTTAAATATGACTCTAAAACTTTCACAATACAATTACTCATGGAAAGTCTGCATTAATCATAACAATACATACATAAATACTAATATTTCATTGTCTGCTCTGTATGTCCCTGGATATATTTTGCATAATCAAGTTAATAGTATTCGTGAATCTACATACACTTATGGTTTATTCTCAGTCTTCGTTCTCTTTTGTTAAAACCACTCATGTTAAGAAAATGTTTATTTCGTAGGGAAAAAAATCCTATTTGTAATTCTTAGCTTCCTGTAAAACACAAGATTAAGCAGTATTTATGATTGATTTACATACAATAAAGATGTTTTTGAAAATATGTCTGTTGAGATGCAATCATATACGTAAAAATAACTTGTATTTTAAAAAATTCAAGGTTATTCTTATTTCTGAAAATCATTGTTACTGATGTTATATATGCTGTCAAAAACATAAATATATGTTAATTATTGTAAAGAATTTTTCCTTGTCAAAAAATTTCTATGCAAGATTTGTTTTTAAATGAAAATGCAAAAAATGACAAATTCTGTTATCTAACTCAGGATTCAGCCATGTCATCAGTGACATAAAGTTAATATATGAAATTAAAAGCACAATTTCTTTGTATTTATAAGAGTAGTTTCATAATTTGCCTATTTTACTGCCTGAATTTTTTTTTTGTTTATTTTTTTATTGTTTGAAATACTGGGATTGAGCCCAGGAACCTCCTCATTGTCAGCAAGTGCTCAAACACTGAGTTTGTCTGGGATTTTAATTGTATTATAATTACACCTTTCTTAGCAAGTGGTTCCATCTGTCAAAGTTAGAAATAAAATTTCAGCCAATCCAAGTGCAGCATGCATAAATGGCAAAATAGTATAACATAATAATTTATATATTCCATGAATAACCCTAATACACAGTCTGTTAATAAGAATTTAAAAAAAACAAGAGATGGGACCAAATGAATTCAATCAGATATCAAGAAGGCTAACAAAAATTTGGAGACCTACATACTTAACCAATCTAGTTGTTAATCCAAAACCTTACCATGAACTTTTTGATTCAGTTTACAGTTTCTACATTCATCCTCTTGGTTTTGACCTTTAAAAAAAAATGTCAACACTAGTCGTTCATTTTATTTTTATTTTCTTTTTCTGGCACCAGGGATCAAACTTATGATCTGGCACTGGCCAGGTAGGCGCTTAAGCCACTGAGCTAAATCCCTGGCCCTTAGTCATTCATTTTAAAAGTAAAAGTGCTCAGTGTGCTCACCTCGTTAAAGAGAATTACTCAAAACGTTGGAAACAAACAAAAATAATTTTGTTTCCTCAGCTAAGTATTAGAAAATTATTGAGTGAGGATGCCTGAAGCTGAGGGTCCTCTGACCATTTGGGAATGTAAATTGTTTTTAATTAGATTTACACTTGCTTAGGGCTCTGGCATTTCCTAGGACTGAAAAGTTACATGTTAACTCTTAGAAACCTATGGTGTGTTGGTTTCACAAATTGTCTGCTAGAAAATTTAAATCTAAAGATCATATATTCATTGATCCTTAGAATGAATGAATTTTGTAATTTCATAGTCTTGTTCTACTCTTTCTGATTTCAACGGTTGTCTATAAACCAAATTCCTCACATTCTTTTTGAAGTAGTTTTGCCATCTGGATTGCTTCTTCAACAATAAGCTGAATAAGGTCCTGAAAGATGTTTCCAATTTTATTAGTGAGAAATGTTTCTTTTAATACTTTGATAATTACGTTTTTATAACTTAAAGACTTTTAAAAAGATAATAAAAAATGAAAGACATAAGAATGTAGACAGAAAAAGGGAAAGGGAAAGAACAAGGGGCCAATGAAGAGGAGTAGACAAGGATTTAGGCATTTATCTGTGTGATTATTTTAGCTAGTACATTCATTTCAGTTGTTAGGATAAAATACTACGAATGTTATAATATTAATCAACAAGCTGAAATTGTGCTGCTGCAGAGTAATTAGTCTCCCTTTTTATAACAAATACATAAACTACAATGGGAGTATACAATTAAATATACAGTGAGCAAATTTGTTGAACAAGCATATTTAATATAGAAGTTATGGAGAAAAGACATTTTAGTTATTCAATCTAAGTATTATATATCGGAAAGCTTTTATTGAATACTTGCCTATCATAAATGTCTGTGAGTTCATCTAGTTATGCATGTTTGTTCATACATATATATTTTTAAATTAAACTGATGACTGCCTGCATAACAACTTTATGGATAAGGAGAAAAGTTTTTAAATAGTGTCTAAATTTGGATCATTCATCAAATCAAAATAAAAAATAACACTCCACTGTTGGAGTTTAAAGACAGGAAGATTTTGACATTAAACCTGGAGAACTTCAGTTTTTTCTGCACTAGCTATGAATGATACTATGCTTTCCAGAAGTTGGCATTAAAAAAAAAAAAAAACACAAACGCACACAGATGCATTTCCTGATTGAGGAGCTCTTGTACAGAAAAGGTCTGCATATAAAAGACAGTCCAGAGACATCTTTGAAGGTTCTCGTTCAAAGCAGCTCCACTTTCTGGTGCGTCTGGGGATTTCTGTTATTAATTGAAGTTAATTTTCTAGGATATCAGTTTGCCGTGCACGTGGGAAAGATTGATAGCCTCTTCGATTCTCGAGAGTATTGAAAATGACACTGTTCCATCACCGGGTGCCTTCACTTTTATCATCACAAATCAAATTATAAACATCGGGGCAACCTTGCTGGAATCTGGCTTCGGGAGATTTCCATAAGATTAATTAGGCGGCCAAAGCAAAGATGGTAAAATAGGAAAGGGGAGGGGGCTGCGGGAGGAGGGAGAGTAGAACCATTCATTCCTGGCAGAATGGAAAGTCAATTCAACAATGGGTAATTAGCGTGGGCCACGGATTCTCAAAGGCACTGAGGACACTGGACTCTCTCTCGCACTGTGATGTTTAGTGCCGTATTGTGGACCCCTCATTTAATTAGTGCACTTTGATACCCACAGGAGTTTGAGGCTCCAGGGCATGCTAAACACAGACTGACACCAGCAAGCTTCTGCCTCCTTCCACTCTAATTAGAGACACAATGAACTGCAAAGACAATGTTTTACTCCAAGATTTCTTCTGCAGATACCTCTGGCAGGAAACAATCGTTTATTTTGTGTCTATATTGGTATTCAGATTAAATTGTTAGCATGCAAAAGATGAGCTAAGGGCACATACCTACTAAAAGTGCTTAGCAGGGTTCAAAAATGATGGAAGCAGTTTGTGAAAAAAAATTTCTCTTTTGGAAACTATTTATTTTGCTCTTGCCTAATTAGAAATAAACTTTAAATTGCTTGTACTTTGCATCTTAGAGTAAATATCAATCCTGTTTTGAAATAGACAAAAATTCTATACCTTAAACAAAGGCTCTAAAATTATCTCAAAGAGAAAGAGAATATGACGGTAGCCCTTCTCCTCCTCTGAATTCAACTGCATTGAAATAACTAGCCAGCACTGGGGAGAATGACAGAGGTCATTTTTACAGGAAGATTACTAATCTGTCTAGAGCTCTTTAAAGAAAGCCCTGAAACATTTGCAGTGCCAAGTTAAAAAAAATTTATAATGTTAGTTTTGATGGACAGTTCCATGCTGATTGGAAGAATATAAATATCCCAAGGGAGATTCCATATTGGAAATTAATCTCAGCATCTTCAAAATTCCAGCATGTGCGACTTTAACTATACATTGTAAATCTTGTGCCCTTTAATTTAAACACAGGACAAATGTTTCCTTCTGGTATTACTGTCTGTGCATTTCTGTAACGTATGATTAGCTTGCAACATAAAATTCTGAAGGCATGGAAATCAAAATGAAGCAATGCTATCATTTCTTATTGTACCCATTCCTCCATCTAGTATCACTCGCATTATCAGTCCACATTTAACTTCTGGGGAAAGACCCAAATGCCGTAAGTGGAGCCACTGAATCCATTCTGAGATAATGTCTCCACACAACAATTATGTTCTCACCTTTAGTATTCTTTGATACAGAAAATCTCCAGTCCACCTAATCTTTTATTATCATTATGTCATGGATTCCAAATGAAAACATCCTTTGTATAGGAGAGCGGTTGTTCTTTTGCTCAAAGTTGCCATAATATTTTCCGTGCAATTTTCTCTATCCTTATTTTGGTTTTGTGCCTGTGCAAGAGATGTTAAATAGGTTTCATTTCCAGTGTAAAACCAAATAGATTGTGAGGACCCCCGGGAGAGCATTTTAAAGAAAGACTGTTAATTCAGTGAAAAAGAAACCTACAATATATTAACAGATATTTTCTTTAACTTTGCCTGGGAACAACAGGTGTGGTCATATGAGCTCATGGTCACCTACCTGGACTAATGACCTGGATGCTTTAACCTAATAAATCCATTCTTTCACAGTTGGAAGATTCCACACTCATTTAGAAACTGAGTTGGTCCTGTTCTAGTTACCTAGAACAGAATTCCTCTCTGGATAGACTATTTCTTAAAACTAGTCTTCCATATGGTTTGGCAGATTATGATTAATTTATTATAAGCTAATCTTGCTTGAAAACGGGGAGGGGTGGGTTAAGTTTCTGACATCATTTCAAAGTCAGGCATCCAGGCTAACAAATTCTGATAATGATTTTGATGAACATTCCACTCGGATGAGTTCTCTTATGATTGAGCACTTCAGAAAGTTCTGGATTTGTTAACAGTAAGTCATCACCTTATTCTGTGTCCTCTGATATTTTTGGTCATATTCAGCTCCTGTCCAAGTGTCTGGAAAAGACTCTACCTATAAAGTGAATATTTTAAAAAGCACAGTTAAGCCAAAATTAATGAAAACTCCTTTTGTCTTACATATTCGAACCAGGTAGATAACGTCTGAGAATTTGATGAGTATGCCTATGTTAAGCTCTTTAGAGTTTAGACTGGGAAGCCATGCTTCTATCCCTTTCAATGGAAAGTTAGTAGGAACATGCACTGTACAACTTCAACTAATAATACTTCAACCTAACTTAAAAGCACAATTCTCTTTCCCAGTGGTAACCTATTCCCCAACTAAGTCACTGAAATAACCGATGAATAATTAGCTAGCTATGCTTTACATATTAATGTTTCACATCATCCATCACTTGAAATCCTGGATTCAGCCTCAGCACCCTTTCCTAAAGGAAAAAAAAAAGGATTCAAGCTTCCAGCTAAAAAGTCAGGGGACTTTAGCAACCTGCAGTGTGCTCAAGGACAGATGATCAGCCCCATCATGAATAGTTTACAAATGGTTAATATGCCTTCCTATTTTCTGCCTGTCCTATTGAGAATCATCTCATCTATTATTAAGAGGTGCACCAGATTATAGGTGCTGATGGGCAGTGCTTGATATATTTTTTAAAGCAACAGACTAAGGGAGAATTATTTGAATATGCAACATCCATTGGAAAGTTGAACTTGATTGCTCACAAAGGTGGGCGGTGTTCCCGAATCACCTATTTGCAGAGTAGAATTCTGTTACATAGATCCGTGTTTCGACTTCCCTAAAGACAGAAGAATGTTCAGTGCCGTGTAGCATTTGGGTAAATGTGACAGCATGGAGCACCATGCTATGACATTATTTTAGATTACAGGCTATGCCAAAAGCCATTTAGCAGCACTATCAGAAAGAAGTAAAGGGACCCCAAAGAAAGGTTTCTCTGCTCATCATACCTGCTTTGTAAAGTCTCCCTTATTTCCATTAGCCTATTTTTCCTGTTCTTCTCTATCTTCCCTTAGAAATTCATTTCATTTAGAAATTCATTTCATTCCCTCCTGTATTCAATGATGCTCCTTGCTTCGGGGGCCCTTGATAGTAATTTATTCCATATGCTTCTTATCCTTTGTGTAAAAGAGTTTTGCTTTCTTCTTTTTTTCCCCTTGTTAGCAACTTTCTAATTTTCAGATCATTTCTACTTACTTCTCTGGTCTTGAAGCATAAAGAGTTTGCTTGGATCAATTTTATCAATCCATCTTATAATTTTAAAAACTTCAGTTGGGGAACATGAAGTCTGGTCTTTATCACTGAGAATTTGTTCAGCTTCCTCAATTTTTTCTCATACCTTAATCATTGCGATCTGGTCTCATTCATGTAACGGCTCCACGTTTCCCCTAAAGGACAGCTAAACCTTGCAGAGGTTTAGTGACCAGCACTATTTAAATCATATAAAGTAAATTCTGTAAAAGTTCTATCAATAGTAGTATTATAATTCAATTGACAAAAGAACTGCCTATCTCAAATTATATTTACCATTAGAAAAATTCCAATCTAATATATTTCAATGAACATTTATCATTTATCAGCTGACAATCAGAGAAAGGGTATACATATGTGTGTGCATGTTTTGATAACCTAGTTGAACCAGGGAGAAATTTTGCCTTGCAAAACACATGAATGCCCAGATTTCCAATGTGTTTATGCCTACATAGTTTGGAGGGCTTGCTTAATAAAATCACACTAAGTGGTCTTGGGAAACTCATTGAAGCCGCTTCTGCCTTATTATGAAATATTGGTACATTTTAAGTATGTAGATGTTTACTTTCTCCATAGTATCTCCTGCTTAATCCTGTAAGTTTCCTTATCTCCAAATGGTAAAAAAAAATTGATTATTTATGCACAAGGCTAGCAAATAAACAAAAATGTTGCCCTAGTAAAACTATTCTATAAATAAGACACTACTCAGTTTTGAAAATCACTTTTGCAAAATTGAAAGCATTTAATTGAATGTTAGTTTTGATCTATACTAAATATTGAAGTATTAAAGCTATTAGATGATGGGAACTTTGAAAACATTCTTTGCTAATGGTAGGTGCTTTCTAGAAAGAAGAATAATGCTCATTTTTGAATGCCTTGTTATGACCTTTACTTAGTATGAATTAGGTGACTCAGGAAAAGCCAGTTTTCCTATAACTGAACTCACATGAAAAAATGTTCAAATGAAATTAAATTATAAGATGATTGTTTTTAAAGACAATGAGAAAGGCTTTTAGAGGTTACTCTATACTCTCATGCCTACAAATTGCTGGTATGTAATACTTGGTATTAAAGCCCTGAATGAATATGGAAGGAGGGCAGTGGGCAAACTACCCAGATCCTCATATTATGTTGGGGGGGTGCTGGTGATCCAACTCAGGACCTTGTGATTGCCAGGCAGGCCCTGTGCCACTGAGCTGTATCCCATCCCCTCACATTGCCTTAATGGCCCAGAGCAGCAATTCTCAACTGACTTACTGTCTTTCACTTTCTGAAATATCACTTTGCCACTGGCACTCCATATAGAGACAGGGAACCCAAAAAAGAAATTCCTTTGATTCATACCCATCACTCAGCTGACTCTATTTTTTTTCCCCGAAAACCACAGTGATGGACAATTTTGGCCATAGATCACAGGGACATTAACAGTTCTTTTCCCTAAATCACTTGTTCCCAACTCATGCTGCACATTAGAATCACCTGGGAACTTTTAAAATACGCTGATGCCCAAGTCTAAACCCACACCTATTAAATCAGTCTTCAGAAGCGAGCTTTGAGAATTGGTGTTTTAAAGCCCACGAGTGATAATAATATACAATCAAATTTGTGATGCATTTATTTAAACCAAAGGTTATCACCTGGATTGGGGTATGAGAGCTTCTTGGGTGAATAGATGTGGGATGGAAACCCAAACCTGCAGAATATATATAATATATATTTATCTATCTCTATATCTCATTACACTACTTATTATATATATATATATATTACATTACTCATTGTTGTTGCTGTTGTTCCTCCAAAGAAGAATCTGAATGTTACATCAATGTGTATTTACACAAAACCCACCTGGTACTTCTGATAAGCCCTTCTTTCAGTTTTGAGAATCACTTAAAGTATTTACCAAAGCTTATGTGCATTAATAGGACCAAAGCAACAAATTAATTGGTGCCAAAGTCATAGTTGTATCCTACAGATTCATCCTATGCACAGTATTTCTGAGATATATCAGAAGCACCTCAAGTTTTATTCAGCAGTGGGGAGCAGTGCAATGTTACACTTATCTATTAGTCAAGGTGTTTTTTAAGAACAACAAATTTTTTTTTTTTGGATTTCAAAACAGAATGACAGGAATTTAACAGTGGTTGTTATATTGTATATTGTTATCTTCAAAAGAGATGCTCAGATTACCAGATATAGGCATGCAAAATTGATCCAACAGTAGGAACACTAGCTGTAAGAACAAAATCTTGTGCAGAGATAATAGTTTCCACCCTGAAAAAAACACATACCTGTAAGTTAATTTTTTGAAATAATAAGATGAAGAGATGCCATTTCAAGCATTTAGTTCTCAGTACATTTCTTTGTTGCATAACTTATCAGAACCTTGAAAATGCTGATATACATTGAGAGTCATCTAGCAGTCTTTGCTTCTCAAACTTTCTTGTATGTATAATTCTATATTGTGGAATAGTAGAAAAAATGGTGGCTAAGGACCATAATGTTGCTAACAATTAGTCAAAATATGGACTATGAATAGAACTAATATTTATCAGTTTACTATATTAAATAATTTCAGCTGATTAATACACCTCTGAGGCAGGTGGTATCTCCCTGTTTTACAGATGAAGGAACTTAAGTTTAGAGAAATTAAGTAACTCGTTAAAAATTACTTGACCTCTTAATGGAGAGCCATGGCTCTGAATACAAGTCTATCTTGTTTCTAAATCTGTGCTCTCTTCATCATATCTTCTTTATTTTTTGCTTTTACAATAATGTGTATTTTTCAAAGTGAAATGCATGTATGTTAAGTATATAGCTTGGAAAAGTTTGATAAATGTTTATACCAAGTAACCATTATCTACAGCCAGACTCCTATATTTTTCTACCCTTAAGTAATCTCTTCATCTTGCTTCCAGATAATGGTATCCCTTCAAGAGCAGGATTTATCATGACTTCTGTCACCACTGACTAGTTTAGGTAATTTTTGAACTCCATACAAATGGAAACAAATGTTAGATGTGCATTTATGACTGGCCTATTTTAGTAAATGTAATTAATTTGAGATATAATGACACTGTTGTGTGTATTTGCAACTGGATTATTTATTACTCCATTTGGTCTCTTGCTCTTATTTTTGTTGTCTCAGTGTTTTGCCTATGGTGAGTAAAGTATCTATAAAACTTGCTGTATATTTTTTGTGTATGCACATAAATACCCATTCCTTTAGGATATGTGTCCAAATAGTGTTGCTATATTACAGAGTAGGCATATACTTAACTTCTCGAAAAGCCTTTGGGCAGTTTTCCAAAGCTGTTGTATAATTTTACAAAGTTTGTGGCTCTAGCCATGAATGTTCAAATTGCTTTACCTTTTACCTCCATTTATTATTTAACTTTTTACTAATTTATTCCTGGAGATTAAAAATAATCTAGAAAAATAAAATAAGCCTTCTAAAATACCATCTTGGAAATAGTGTACAAAATTATTGAAAAAATTCCCAGAACAATAGACTGTATAGTAAACCTAACCAATTTTATTAGGTGACTTTTCAAATCAAATTAAAAACACACAATGAAATGACCATCATTGAACCTAAAATAAGGGGTAAACATAACTATTGATAAAGAAAAGATAAATAGCAATATAAAAAGGCAAGATGTCTTGGAAGAACAGAAAGCATTAAAAACAAATTAGAATGTGGTTAGAACAATGACGGCATGCTGTAAGGTGGCTAAGATCCTGAAGACGGAACACCTGACATTCTTCTTCAGTTGGCCAAAGAAGAGTGGTCAGTCAGGAAAGCAATCAAAAATTGCCCACTAGGTTCTGTTTAAAAATCTAGCACACAATTATACTTTTAAATGAATATTTCTTTCTTTTTTTTTTTCTTTTTCTTTTGGTACCAGGGATCAAACTTACAACCTCGAGGCTTGTCAGGCAGGCACTTATGCCACTGAGCTAAATCCCCAGCCTTAAATGCATATTTCTTAAAAGGAGTCACTTTCCCAAGTCCTTGCTTGCTAATAGGCTGATGTCCTTGCTGCACCCCTCTCTTTTATTCATAATCCTGGTGTTGGTTCCAACACATAGTTGAGTCAGTCTTTTCTTTTCATGTGTGCTGACCTCAGGTACAGACTTACAAAACCTGGTTTTTGTCTCCTACAACGCTGCCGTAGCACTGTGGCCCCTCATTACATAAGAAGCTTCCATTTCTTTTTTTTTTTTTTTAAAGAAAATAGGACAAAACAAAACAAAACAGAATGAAAAAAACAAAAGAAAACAGTATAGAGTCAAACATAATATAGCATTTCAAAGCAGAACACTGCAAGCTATACAGGTTTTCAAAACATAACAACAGGAGATTAACAATGGTTACCCTAGTGTCTCTATTTTGAAGAAAGCAAGAAGCTTCCATTTCTAGGACTAACTTTCAACAACTTTCCTCAGTCAATTTCAAGAGTTTAGCATTATTCCCTAAATCTGGAGCTTGAAACCAATCTCCCCAGGCTATAATTGATCATGGATCACCAAAAAAAGTATTTGAAGACACACATGCTCTGAGCTTAAAAGTAACTGAGCCACAGAAAACTAAATAGTACTCTGCTGTACTTCCTGACTTCCCATTCTTTCCTATTGGCTCAGTTTGGTCATGGATATTACCTTGTGTATGTGGACAGCTTGACGTATGCGATGATACAAAATTTAGACCCAACTTATTATGACTTCTTGTCTCATTTCCCCCAAGAAACTCCTTAAAGTCCTGTTATAGGACTGAAGCATCATGAGCAACAAATGTATTAATTTTTTCTTTAGATATTGCCACATTATAAAAAATCATTTTCATAAAGCACATAGAAATAAAACAGGCCTCTTCCCCTGGAGTATTTGTCTTAGAGTAACTGCCATTTAGTGACACATGACCAAGAAATAAAAATGATCTTAAAATAGCAGGGTAATTTTTAAAATTTATTCATCTTTTTTATGTACTATCTATCGTTAATCAGTAATCTTCAGAGGGATGCATTTAAATACCTAAAGCATCATAAAATAATGGCCCAGATTATATGTTATTGTTTAGTTCTAGCTTACTGCTAGGGTCTGAATAGCCCCACAGAATTTGTATGTTGAAACCCAGTGCCCAGTGAGATGATACTAGGAGTCAGGGCCTTTGGAGGTGATTGCTGCCTTTTACAGAAGAGTCCCTAAACAGACTGCTTACCTTGCGAATTTACAGCACTCCTCTTGGAAGTTGGTCCTCGACAGACACCAAATCTGCCGCACCTTCATCACCAACTTTTCCTATCCTCCAGAACTGTGAGAATAAATTTCTATTGCTTAGAGACCACCAAGTTTGCAATATTTTGTTTTAGCAACCCAATTGGACTGTGCCAGTTGGTATCCATACTGGATAATTAAAATCATTTTTCAAATTATGGGATTTTAAATAAGTATGTTTATCTAGAAGTTTATATAGCTGCAAATCACTAAACTATTGCCCTGTTTATTTTCATTAAAAGCAATAAAGACTCAAGGGTGATGGCACATGTCCGTAATCCCAGCAGTCTAGAAAGCTGAGGCAAGGGAATCACAAGTTTGTGCCCACTTTGGGCAATTTAATGACTTAACGACACCCTGTCTCCAAATTAAAAAATAAAAATAAATAAAAAGGACTGAGGATGTCACTCAGTACCAACGCCCTGTTTTTAATCCCTGGTACTGAGAGAAAGTAAATAATACTATGTAGATAGTATGTGGATACTCTTATTTGAAGTTAACACAATAAAAAGAGAATGTAGTTGATACGCTATACTGTTTTCTTGGGCAACAAAAATCAAGGCCACTTTGCCCCCAGATATCAACCATGGGAAAACAGATTAGGAAATAATCTATCAAACTATATATAGATTTATATTTATTACATATAAATCAACAAAATTGTGAAAAAATTCTAATTTTTTAAGTTCAGAAAAATAAACATTCTGAAAGGAAAAAATTATGAAGACCCTACCTTCTACATACAAACTAATTTCCACAGCCTGATAAAATATGTACTGGAGTTAAAATCCCCATACACCATTTAGTTTTAGATTTAAATATATGAGAATGAAGAAAAGATCAATTGTTACCTACTGCATTTAACTTGTAAACTCCTCAGTATGTCTTCGCCTTTTCCCCTTGCATTGTAACCCACTCATTACAATTTATGACTGTCAATGAATATAAGATGCAAGAAATGCAATACTGTCAAAATCACTGACTTTAGAGCTTCATTCTCTCCAATTTTCTACTTGAAATAAGTGAATCAAAGACCTTTTTTTCACCCTATTGTTTTTACTTTAAAAGCCACTCAGTTTTCAATAGAAAGGAATAAGTAGTAGTTGTAAAATAACCTGTCAATCAATCAAGTACTTATACTTTGGGCAGGCCACTCATTGAGCTTTAGAAAAGATTCTTTAAACACAAAGGAGAATCACAATTAAATTAAATGCATATTGGAAAATTCCATTTTGTATTGATTTTTATTACTAGAATTTAGAATGAAGCCTAGTGACTATATTAAGCTGATGTTCAAATTGGATGCATTGAAAAACTTAGATCGTACCTTGGCTAGGAACCCTGGAAAAGAATTCCCCTGAGTTTTTCATTCAATTGGAAGGAGAGCATCCTCTCTTACTTATTTGAGCCCTGTAGCTTTCTTTGTTACTTTGTGGTGCTTTGTTATACTGTCTATTGGGAAAGATTAGACAAGGAAGTTCAAATCTCCAGGAAAGAAAAGGAAAATGATATAACACTCAGCTTCATCTGTGAAGCAAACAGGAAATAATACAATGTAAGCAAAGCCTTATCAGCTGATGTAGATGATAAATTATTTTTATACTTTATCCTTCAACTTTTCAAGTAAAAACTTTGTGAATATAAGTAAACTTTAAAGCTTTTAAGGTGTTTTTTTTTTTGTTTTGTTTTGTTTTGTTTTTTTGCAGGGAGGGTGGTATTTGCTACTCTGCCTTCTTCTGCTATGGTCTCTAAAATTATGTACAACAATTTATACCTTCAAACGCATTACTTTTGTCTAACTATTGGGATTATTTTTCCAAAAAGTTTGCATTTGGAAATTTGGAGGCTGGGTTAAGACCATTTAAATTGTCCTGTGAATGTCAAGTATACCCCACCTTTATATAGCAACATAAATATTAAAGCACAGAAAAGCAAGGTCATTCCCTTCATGAGAAAGTGTTGCACCCTGTCTAATCTCTTGGCACTCAAAAGAACAATAATCTTCAAATTTTTCTTTGGGATACTTAGAACTTCAACTTTCAAATCTCCTACCTTAAGCGCCATCTCCTACCTTAGGCACACATTTCTGGGTTTAAAGCTAGTTAAGTTCAGAGTGGATTTTTTTCAGTAATAGTGCACATTTTGTGTTCTATTGGCTGTTAAAATGTTTAATTGGGCAGAACCTTGAGGTTGAGACCAAGCTTTAGGGCTCCCTTGAGTTGGCCTCTGAGGGATGGGTTTTACAAGCATCTTCCTCTTGCAGTAGAGTTCTAGCTGTATCAAGCTTTAACAGTCATTGCTTTCCATTACTGTAAAAAATACACTGAAAACACACACAGTTTCGGATATAATGACTGGAGAAATTTTGATTTCATGGGTTTTTGTTGCAAACTATGATTAGTACATATCACAGCAAAAACTAATAACTACTCTGATACAAGATCTCAGAAGATTTTGTATGGGAAACAGAGGCTTTATCTAACAATTTCAGAAAGAAAATCTTTGGGACTTTTTTTGACTTATTAAAAGGTGAATAAAAATGGTAATAATTTAGTAAGACTATCATCCAAAATAATATACCTTAATATAATATAATATGCATTAATATAATATAATATACCTTAATATACTTAATATACCTTACAAAGTTGTTCATAATATATCTTATTTGATCTTTATAGCATCATAGATGATTTACATTATTATTTGTCTATTAGAACTGTGGCATCCAGAGAAGTAAAATATTTTACAAAATGTTATACCATGAATACATTCAAGATTTAAACAGAGATTTAATTCTACAGCTTAGGATATTTTACTAAGAATTTAAAAATTGATGTTTTTCATTTATTGAAAACTATTTTCAAGGGCATCTGAAAATATTAGAAATCTTGCAAGGTTTGCTCATATGAAAAGAAGTTTATGTTTTTAAACTTTAATCTTTCCCATCAAATTGTAATGTCTTACCTTTTGAGCTTTGAATTTGTTTTTCTAATAACTTTTACTTACACTGCATTGTATATTTCTGCATAACAAGAACGATGAGTGATTTTCATTATGTAGATGTAAATATCTTTGGAGCATCAGGTTTTTTTTCTTTTTGTGTCCCTAATAATGGAATGGGGTTCATATCCCTTCAAAGTGATTATTCAATAATGATTTCATTTTTATAATTTGACTGCATTAACACGTAAGTGTAGCAAAAAACTTCCCTGGTACACTGAGTTGCACAAGTCAGAACGTAATTCAAGGCTGATAAAGAGCAAGGGATAACATTTTAGGATGATGAAGGCTGTGACTTTGTATTGAATCTTTTCTGGAATTTTTAAGGTCAACCTCTCTATTCTCTGAGTCATTGGTCTTGATCTCTGGTTTTATCAAGGGCTTGGTTGCAAATTCCTATTATATTTTAAATTAAAATAAATTCAAAGATTTGAGACTTTAGGTTGGAAAGGGTTTCAAGAGTTCAAACTTTCATCTAGTACCTAAGTAAAAGTTTCCTATAGGGTTGTAACAACGTATCCCAGACTGGGTAAATTGGACAACAGAAATTTATTTTTTATAAGTCTGAAATCTAGAAAACTCCGATCAAGGTGTCCAGAGGTTGGTTGCTTCTGAGGTCTCTCTTCTCGCTTTGCAGACAGGGATCTTTCCTGTGTGTCCCATGTTCTATTCTGTGTGTTGGTTGGTGTCCTCATCTCCTCATGTAAAGACATCAATCACATTCATTTGGACCCTTTCCTAAGGACCTCATTGTAGTGTAATCACCTGTTTCCAGGTAACAATTTCATTCTGAGATACTAGGGGGTAGAGCTTTAGTGTGCAAATTTTGGGGGGCACCATTTAGTGCATAGCAACCTCTTGCATTCTTCTTTACCCTCACTTGCACTGAAGAGGAATTGCTCATCTGGCTAGATTGGTTCCCAGCATTCTAAGGGCTCAGTTGATCAGATGGTGTGCTTGAGTGGATGGAAGCCACACACTAGGTTCTTATTTCATGAGCTCAACTTTTGCTCTGATGCTCACCAAGTGGCACATGACCCAAGGCCTGCCCCTAAAGGACTTTCTTTTCTGATCTCCCACGCCTATGTGAACAGAGGGGGAAAAGACCAAGAAGAAAAAAGTTCTTCATAATTTCCGTAATACCAGAAAATAAATCACAAAATCTATACTTCTATTGAAATGAAGTCTAGGTCTTCACAGAAAAAGAAAAACACTCACTTGGTCCCAGTTTCCTCTCCAGCTTCTGTTACAGCTTCCTCTCTCACTTCCCAGGTACCATGTTGGTGTCTCCACTTTCTCACCTTTTCCTCTTCCATCCACTGCAACCTGCTTTGAACTTTAGTCAAGTTGCTCACACTGCTCTTTGCAAGGTCCTCCTTGGATTCCCAATGCCACATCCAACAGATTTTCTTTCCATCTCTACAAGCCTCACACAGAAATCTTTTTTCTACAATCCACTATAAAAATTGCTTTATTAATTTTTGTATTAACTTCTTTGAGGAGATATACACGTGTGTGTGTGTATATATATATATATATATATATATATATATATATATATATATATGCTTATATACCTCTTTTTTCCTTAAGCTGTACTTGGTCCTGGTACTTGATATTAATAATACTAAATAGTTCATTTGGTGCCTATTTGGCTGGCATTCATTTTCCCACCAATTTAATATAAATGGATCTTTGTGGTTTTGTTTGTCATGCTTTTGAAAATAATCTACCTTTTCTATCTAGGTGGTCTTCTTTACATTATTATTTTCTACCATTTCACTAAGATGAATCATAATTCTTTTAACTGTACTTTTTCTTCTTAGAACTTATTGGACTATCTGCATCTTTACACACACACATGCACACACGCACACACACACACACACAACACACACACAGGCATCGGGTATCATTTAACAGTGGTGTTACCATCTCATAAGTGCTTTGCCAGGTGGTTCTATCATTATGTGAACATTTTAGAGTGTCTGCTATACATTTAAGCTGTATGATCCATCTTACTGTTTCTAAGCAACATTCCTGTACAGCATATTATTATATTGAATACCATAGGCAATTTTAATACAATGGTAAGTGTCTACATATTTGTACACAGAAAAGATATAAGAAACATCTGGAACAAAATCTAGATGGTACTCCTGTCTAGGGCTCTTACCACAAGTGGTGCTTTCTTGCCTGTGTTGTTCAGAGTGTGTCATAAGCAAGTGGTGAGTGCAGGTGAAGGCCAAGGACATTGCTACACACCGTTGCACTTTATGAATACTGCACACTTAGGCTACACTAAGTATGTAAAAATATTTTCTATTTCTTTAATACTAAATTAACTTCAGCCTTACTACAACCTTTTTAGTTTATCATCCTTTTAATTTCTTAACACTTTAACTCTTGTAATAATAGTTTAAAACACAAATACATGGTATAGTTTTACAAAAGTGTTTTCTTTCTCCATAATTTTATTCTATAAATAGAAACAAGCACACACATGAGTCATGGTCTTTCAGGGCCACTATTATCAATTTTCCTGTCTTCCTCTGGTTCCACTGTAGGTCTTAGGCAGTAATATGATGGAGTGGTCACCTCCTATGATAATAGTGACTTCTGGAATCCCCCCGGTAGGACCTGTGTGAGGCTTTTCTTGAACACATGTCTCTCCTTCCTGAACTCTGTCCATGAGAGGTTCTTTCTTTTTTTATAATCACAGGCTTTATTGTAAGCAGAAAAATGCACCTATAAATATTTCTGTCCATTAGTGAAAAGTTTTTGTTATTGGGGTCCATGTTTTCAAACTTTTTTGAGGATCTTATAACATCTACAAAATTGCTTCTAAACACTCCATATGAAGCTTCTCGGAAGTTCTTCTTTTTCTTTTCCTGCAGTCTCTTCCCTTGTTTCTTCTTATGATATTCATTAACAAGTTGGTAGGGATTTTTCAGCTCTGCTATAAATGTTTTAATGCAGCATATTATTTACAAACAGTTTTATCTCTCAATATGAAAAATAGAATAAAAATTTAAAAGACCAACTATGGCAACTAGTATAGACCAATTATTATAGACCAGCTGTTAAAGACCAACTATTATAACCACACTTTTGCAACAAAAAGTTGAAGTTTATATATAGTTCAAGTAATGTATGAAGTTCTGGTAGCTAGCACAATGCAAATCTCAGCATCACACACCTATTTCTACACTCTTAACAGAATATATCGTTTACTTGACATCTCCCAGAGAATTTAAAAAGTCTCCCAAACATCTTTTAAAATAGAAACAAAAATCCGCACTTGTGACCCATTTATGACACCTGGAATCAAACTGTATAATATTTTTTTCAATAATTAAGAACAACTTCTTAAGGCAGCTATTATTCAGCTTACTCTGGCACTGGTTCATTGGCTCAAATTTTGATAACCACTATGAATCTCAAAATCACCCAAAGTAGTTCATACTCTCTTGGCTGGTAATTCCATTTCTAGACTTTTATCTTAAAAAATTATAAGAGCTACATATAGATTTCAATATAAAGTGATAGTTATTATATACGCATGTCACAATATAAATATTTATATTTACAAAAATAATGAAATCTATATTTGACATATATTAGATTTTATGTAGATATTATAAATTTTATATTCAAAGTATTTTTATATTAATATACTCACTTAGAATATTAAATGAAAATAAGAAGATCCAAGAATGTGTATAGAATATAATCTTGGTTTTATTTATTTCAGAGGAAGAAAATTAGAAGAAATACATGAAAATGTTAACAAGGTTATTTTAAATGTCCTCTTTCCACTTTTCTCTATATTCAAATTTATCTACAAAACCAGGCATTACTTTTGTAATCAAAAAGAAATAATAACTTTTATTTTAAATTAAATCTCATTATCTAAAATTGAATTCATCTTCCTTCCCAAATGTTCTTCATTTGCTGACATTTCCATCAGTACAAATTGAATCATTTTTCTGGTAACCCAGACTTACAACTGTAGAGAATGATTTCTTTCTCTCCAGTGTATTCTCCCTATAAGGAAATACCTTAAATACTATGGAAAAGAGTGAGGGTGCACGCTCTCCTTGCAGGATCCGTGAAGGGAGTGGAGGGAAGTCTGGGGGCTGGGAAAAGTAGGAAAGGTCTATCACATGTGCTGTGATTGGCCAGGTCTGCATCTCAGCTTCTGCCCTGAAGCACTGAGATAGCCCACCTTGAACCACCTGCATGGAAACTGAGGGGAGGAAGCACCGCAAGACTGTTTTTAAGAGGAGAACTTGCTAGAATTGTTTTTAGAGTACAAAGTACCCCTGTGTGTCTTCTGCCTGTTGTTTGAAGATGTACATACCAAAGATTTTCAAGAG
>RJWT010004859.1:0-32248 GCA_004365215.1 Cuniculus paca
CTTGGATGAGTTTGCTTAATAAAAATGTCAGTCACTTAACCAAAGACAAAAAAAAAAGCATTTGGAAGACAGTGTGGAATAGAGCCTTCCATATATGAGAAAATATTGATCTGCTGAGTTGACGTGAGTAGTGAATTTCTGGTGAATGAATGAGTCCTGAACACTGCCTCATTTTGTGACTTTGGTCAAATTACTTACTTCCTCTAGCTTTCCATTTCCTTAGACTAGAGAAGAGAACTGTGCCCTGACTACTTTGCAGGGCCTTGCTCAGCTCAAACAAGATCACATGGGTAGAAGCACACTGTGAACTGCAAAGCCAAGTTCAAACACAAAGGAAGGCCATGCAGATACAGATGCGATACAGAACCTGTGTCAAGTTCTGAGTCAGTTGCCTATAGAGTTGGAGGAGTTCAACTTACGGAAAAGTGAGGGACCACAATGAATCACCCACAGGTCAAGAGAAGTCGGGCCATTGTCCAAGGCAGCGTGAAGCTCAGATAATGCTAGAACATTGATCAAACGTTAATGAGGCATAAATAGATTTAATAAAGAAATCCTACTGTTCTCACATGTGCAATTTTGGATAAGTGAGTGAATGAGTGTCTGTATTATGAGATGAGAAAAAAATATGTATGGCAGGTTGGCAGTTTGCAGGATTATTAAATTTTCTTCTGTTCTTATTGCTTTTTCTGACTCATGTTAGAGCAAATTTCTGCTATTCCCTAATTTATTTGCTGGCAGAGATCCTGAACAAGATGAAGTCGGGACATGCTAACTCCAAAATAAAGCACAGTGACATTTTAGGAAATAACAAAAGCAGCAAGGTCCCCTCACCTTCTCCAGCCCTTCCCCCATGAAGCAAGTCATAAAACCTTAGAAGGACTATCTGACCTTCTGCAGAAGCAGGTCACAAGATCTTCATTCCAGAGGTGCCATCCTGACACCCAAAGGGAAGAAGCATCCTTAAATCTGAATACCCAGCAACACAAACGAAATCTCTACACACACTCTTTGCTAAGTTCCTCAAGTTTCTTACCATTAGATCAAACCCACTTTGTCCAATTTTATTTCTCTACATCTGTCTAATCTTCTTAAACTTAGCATAAAACATACAAATTCAATTGTTTCTTTGAGTTTTCACTTCCTTATGAAGGGTCCCACGCCAGATAAAACTTAAGTTAAATTTACATGCTATTTTCTTGTTAAGGGACCTCAGCCATGAACCTAGTGACTGGTGAGGAAAAGACAGTTTTCCTCCCCAACAGCTCTATTTGAGAATTTATGTAAGCATTAAAAAATTAAAAAGGCAAGTATCTGAGCTTGGGTTTCCCCATAAGTAGATCTTGAGACAGCGATTTGTATGTAAGTTGTTTAGGAAGTGACTCTCACTGTTTGGAAAGTGTGATCAGGAGAAAAGCCAATAATGTCTTCATGATAGAATGTGTAACTGTGGAAATCTGGGGCTTAGTCCTGCTGGGGACCTTTTATAGGCACAGAACACACATCAGCATTGTGTCATGAGGAGAGGAATTGGGGGATTTGCCCACCGAATCCTATTCACCATTTCTTGTCAGACTACCCTTACTGTTGTCTCTGCTGCTCCTAGAAAGCTCTAGCACAGTCTTGAAGATGCCAAAATCCAGATAAAATCCCCACACACAGAGAGACAGGAGATAAAGAAAGGTTTAGGATATACAGAAGCTACCACCAAAGATGTTTGAATGGAAGTGTTTGGTTTTGTACCAGAGATGTCTAAAATATATGAGATGAGCTAGTCATCAATACAGTCCATCACACAAAAGAAATCTTGAAAGTTATCAATGAAATTGATAAATTCATAACAACACCTAGCACCGCTTATGACTTTTCCTGGACTCTAATGGAGTTTGAAATACCTAATGAGCAAATTTCCTTCATTTTCAGCATAGGATTTCTTGCATCAGAATTACCTGGAGGGCCCCTATTAAAAATTCATATTCCTGGATCATTCCAAGACTTAACAAATTGGGATCTGGGTCACAGAACACTGTAGTGAATACATTTATAACAAACTTTCCAAGAGATTCTGGTAACACTTCACCTTACTTATCCCTCAGTTTCCAGTCACTCCGCAGTCACTTGCAAGTTCATCCCACCAGTGGAAAATGTGTTTGTCCAGAGATACACCTATGGAATTTAACCCTAGCAAAGAGCTGACCACAGATCCCACATCCTCTTGAGTGTCCAAGGGCACTCTCTGCCAAACAGGTTATGTTGGGTTGAAATCCTCACCCCTCCATGCAGCACCTTCTGACCAGGCACATCCAGGAATAGTCTTTTCAACCTTTGCCCATCCATGTTTGAGGCCCTTCACCCATTCCTGGTACATTTGAGGGAAGGCTCTAGGGCCCTGTAGAGCTCTGGTAGATTCTCAGTGAAAGATTAGGAAATGATGCTTAATAAATGATTAGATGGGTCTTTGGGCATCCCCTGCCCTCATTATGTTTATTTTGTGTCTCATTCTCTTTTCCTCTTGTTTTCTGCATCCCCTACTATCTCTCTACCACCTCCACTACCCACACCCTTTTAGAATATTCCCTTTATTCTCTTACTTTAGGTTAGAGCTAAAGTGTCCCCTAAAAATCTTGTGATTGGAGGTGGGACCTGGCTGAGGTGACCTGGAAGAATGTATTCTTGTCTCTCTCTTCCTCCATCCTGGTTTCCATGAGTTGAGCAAATTTCATCTCCCATGCCCTCTGCCATGTCATTTCTGCCTTGGATCTAGTCAACAATAGACTAAACCCACTAAAACTGTGAATCTAGGTAAATTTCTCCTCCTGAATTTGTGAGTGTCAGATATTATGTCCCAGAAACAAGGTAATGACAAATACACTATCTTCATCCTGTGTTACTATTGCCAATGTCTGAGTCTGAGATAACCAATTTATAAATTGAAAAGGTTTATTCTGGATCATAGTTTTAGAGGTTTCAGGACATGTTAATAGGCCCCATTGCTTCCAGGCCTGTGAAGCAATCACACATCATGGTGGGGAGCCCAAGGAAGAGACCAAAGTTCCACAGTCTCCTTCAAAGGCACAGCTTCAGTGATCTAAGATCTCCCACTAGTTCCCACATTTTAAATGTTTCTACCACCTTCCAGTTGCACCATGGGCCTTTAACACGTAGACCTTTGTGGGCGAGGTTCCAAATTCAAACTATAGCACCAGCCTTCTTCCTCCTTTTTATGTAACTCTAACATAAAACTAAATTATACATAGTTTTATTATTCTTATTAAATATAATTTTATCTTTCTTTAATTTACAAGGCACATAAAATATTTTATGTGTAGGTATTTTTCTCAAATTAGTCTTCTTTGACATCTTGGTTCTAAAATGTTTCCTTTCAACACACAGAGCTCCTGATTTATTTTTTCCCCTCCACTGGGCATTAAGATGAAAGGAAAATATCTTCACTGCAAGCACACCACACACACACACACACACACACACACACACACACACACACAGTGTCCCGGAGTAGTATCTACTTGGATTTTAGGTCAAGAGCCATGAACTCTTAGTCTCACCACACTGTTTTTGTTTGCATCATCCACCCTTCAGTTTCACACATAACTGAAAAGATTACACTAATGATTACATTAAGAGATTTTTGTCCAAATCCAAGAAGAAACTGATGTTGCTTTTAAATCATATGGGGAGGCCTAGGAGGGAAAAATAAGGATCAAACTTGATTCCCTATTACAAGAGTAATCTCCTCCAAACCTATCCTCAGGCCTCCGCAAGGGGAGAATCATCCTTCACTCAGGAGATTTCACTGTGAGCCCAGAGTTTGATTTAAGGAATGCAACATCATTCAGAAGTGTCAGTTTGTTTGTAGCTCTCTTTACATAAAAGTCTATAAATTAGGGAAGAGTTAAGGAGGAAGAAGGGATCTGGATGGGGCACCAAGGGTGAGTCATGATGTCTAAAAGGAATGAGTGCTGAGTCTTTGGTGATTTACAGTTTATAAAATAAAAGAAGAACAGGGCCGGGAAAACTCTAAGCATCCTGCTGGCACAGTGCCTGGGACGCTGGGTGCAGAGGAACCCTGGAACTCTGTCAGCCAGACATGGGTTTTTCCAGACCCATCTTCCTGTTAGCGACTGATGTCAACAGGCAAGTCACTTTAGGGATGGTGAAGCTTGGGGTTAGAATTAATGATGGGAGCTACCAGTGGAAGGGCTCCTTGGCTTTAAGTTTATGGGCTAAACCTAATACTTAGAAGCACCAGAACTTTAGTAGTCAATTTATAAGAAGCAATGAAAAGACTTCGTAGAATCTGGAAGAGGAAGAACCAGAAGTGATGGGACATGATATGCCTAATCTGACTCATCACTACAACCCCCTCCTATAGGAGGAAAGTCATACTTGGGATTGAACCCAAGGAGCAACATGCTGCTTCCCCAGCCCTGTTTGGTTTTGGTTGTTGTTGTTGTTTGTATTTTTTATTTTTCAGACAGGGTCTTACTAAGTTACCCAGGCTGGCTATAAATTGCAATCCTGCCTCAGCCTCCTGAATATTTGGAATTACAGGCATGTGCCACTGTGCTCAATTGAACTATCATTTTTAGTGAACACTAGAACCTCACTGTACTCAATAGGCAGGTAAATCAATGAAAATGAAAAGGGACTTTTGTAACCTTGGAGAGGTTAGAAATTGGAAGTAGAACCTGCTGTTGTTTAACATGGCTACAAGTTAAACAAAACACATGTGAGTGGACCCACACAAACAAACCAAGAAAGCCTGTATACCTTGAAGAAAGCCAGGCTCTAGTCATCCACTCATTCATTCAACAAATACTTATTGTATGTCCTATATACTTTTAGTGCTGCTGTAGACACTGTGGAAATAAATGCATACTCCATTCCTGCCCTGAGAGCTCACTCTAGGGCTTTGTGTAGCCCTAGGGTGTCCCAAAAAGAGATCCCACATCCTGAGCAGAAGTATATCACTAATGTCCTTCCTGCAGTCACCTCCAACTTACAGACTCAGTGGAATCCCCTAAGTCACATGGTCCAGGATGACTAGAGGCTGAAGTAGGTCCTATTTAGCATGTCTGGTCAACCAGATGATAAGGATTTCTTTGCCAAAGCATTTCCCCTCCCATTAATAATGCCTCAGTGGTGAGGTAGATTTCTCAAGAAAGCAGAACAAGATGGGTGTGGCAGGATGCGGGAAGGTTTTCTATGAAAATCAAGAAATTTTCTAAGTCAAAAGTAAGACCATAACTTTGGGGGCCTTTGCTTTGATGTGGTGAAGCATGTCTGCATGACAGGGAAAAGATGTTATTTTACTCCTAATTAAAGTTAGAGGCCACTTGGGAATTCCATTACATTTTTCATTTTGAGGAAACCTGGATTCTGTTCAAATCAAATACATAACCAAGAGGAACACCCAGGGAGATGCCAGGAAATGCACCTTTGCCCCTGTCTGGAGGCTGAGCTGACCAGTGCCCCAGTCTCTGAGTCTGCTATGGATTTAGCGGATCTCTGTTCTACTCCACTACCTAAGAAGCTGCTCAAATCAACAACCTGGGCTGCTCGTTACAGCCTACCAAGCACCTTTCAAAAACATTCACTCACCACATGGTAGCAAATTCTACAGGAAACAACAGGCAAGGCTAGAAAATAATTCACACAATTCCCAGCTAGTCCTCTCTTAAAACTATATAAGCCACGGGGTCATGGCTGCACTGCAGAGAAATCAATATTACACTATTGCATATGCATCTTATCCTCATCTTCCCAAGGCAATTATTATTACAAGATTACGTACATGTGTACAAACACATGTACTCACACACAAAGACTGTGTCTTTTGTAAAGTTCCCAGTTTCTAGGCTGGCCCTTAGGAGGAACAATGGGTGTTAAAGTGGATCCTGGTTTCCCTGACATTTTATTCAAAGTAAAGAGCTTTTGGCTCATAAATATGACACACAGGTTTAAAACAGAAAGCCCAGGAGGAAGAGTAGGGAGGAATTAGTCTGAACCAGAAGATGCAAATGCTAATACTAGTGATGCCTCACTGACTTCCCTGTAATATATCTTTCTTCTACTGGATAGATTTTCCAGGAGTCCATGTGGAGAGAACTGTGAGACCCACATTAAGACTCCACTAACTTCAGCCCTACGCTGGCTACTGGGACACATGAGACTGAGTTGATGTTCTCCAAGACTCTTTCCCACTCTGATAGTTTATGAGTCTATGATTACCTAAGATTTGCAAAAGTAATGCAGGGTCTTTTGTGCACATAAAAACACCACAGCCTTCAACTCAACAATTTCAATCCCAGGACTTCATCCTAAAGAGACAATCCAACATCTGCACAAAGCTGTAGGTACAAGAACAACCGCTGTAGTTATTTATGATGGGGAAAAAGGGGAAACCATGGTGTTCAGCCATGAAGAAAAATCACTTGATTCAGTATTTCCCAAAGTGGGTTCTGTGATATAAGTGAATATTACAAAAGAAAAAGGAGAAGAAGGGATTGGGACATTCCATGGCCAAAGTTTTAAAGGAACATCACCTGAAACAAAGGATAAAGTTAAAATAATTCCTTTATTATGGAACCTCTCTGGCCTTTTATCCAGCAAATACAGCTCTAAGCATTCAGAAAAAAAATTTGTTGAGTGATTGAACAGATGAATTAATATGTGTAGTTGAGTAAACATTATTCTGATAAAATGTAGATATCCCTCAATTTATAATAGAATTATGTCCAGATAAATAACATAAATTGAAATATCATAAGTTAAAATGCATTTAATATTCCAATAAACCCATAGTAAAATCATAAATTGGGGATCATCTATAAATAAAGTTACTAGATGACTTGATGAACTTTTGCAAACTAAAAACACCCCATTTGCTACCACTTGGATCACAAAATAGAACACTAGCCTCAGACTGAGGCCTGCATGATCATTACCTCTGCAAAAGTCATCACTATTTTGACTTTTTTTTTTTTTTTGCGGCACCGGGGATTGAACTCACGACCTTGCGCTTGCCAGGCAGGCGCTTAGACCGCTGAGCTAGATCCCCAGCCCTACTATTTTGATTTTTATCACTATCAATTGATTTTGCTTCTTTTTTGACTTTGTACAAGTGAGAACATAAAGTATGTGTTCTTTTTGTTTTTATTTTCCTCCCAGTCACTAATACTTCTCTGCTATTCATCCATGTGGTAGAGTGTGTAGCAATTATCAATCCTTCTCTTCCTCAAACTGGCTTTGTACAGAAAGCAAGTTAAGAAGAGTTTTCTTCACACTTTTAATGATTCAAAAATATCAGAAGAATAATATTTTGTGATCTGATAGTTATATGCAACTCAAATTTAAGTGTCCATAAATAAAATTCCAGAGAAACGGCCATGCTGACTGATTTATGTATTGTCCTCAGCTGCTTTCCTGCTACAACAGCACAGATGAGTTGTGTTGATAGATAGTGCACATTCTGCAGAGCCTGAAATATTTTCTATGTGACCTTTTACAGAGAAAATGTACTGACTCTTTCTCTACAGTTTCTCATTGTATGAATGAAATATAATTTATTAACCATTCAATTATTGGTAGGTATTTAGATTGTTTTTTTTAAAAATGGCTGCCAATGTGTCTCCCCACTGCAAAAAAAAAATCATGAAATTTGGTTGACATTGTGGTAGTATTAACAGGATGGGAAATCTGACTGAAATTCATGTTCAGAGAATTTGGAAGTAGACCATTAGGAAGTAATTAGGATAAGGTGAGATCATGAGGATGGGGCCTTCACTACTGGAAGCCTTTCTGGTGGTGCATGCCTATAGTCTCAGCACTTGGAAGCTGAAGCAGGAGGATCATTGAGTTCAAGGCCAGCCTAAACTACATAGTGAGATTCTGTCTCAAAAAACCAAAAAGAAGAAGGAGGAGGAATAGGAAGAGGAAGAGGAGGAGGGGGAGGAGAGGAGAAAGAGAAAGAGAGAGAGAGAGAGAGAGAGAGAGAGAGAGAGAGAGAGAGAGAGAGAGAAAGAGAAAGAGAAAGAGAAAGAGAAAGAGAAGCTGAGATTGTGTGCTTTCTCAGTCTCATCATATGGTGCCCTCTGCCACGTTATGATGCAGCAGGAAAATCCTCACTAATTTTGGACCTCATGTTCTTGGTGCCCCATCCTCCAGAACTGTAAGCCAAATAAAACTCTATCTTTTTTCAACTACTCAGAGTGTGGTATGGCAACAGAAAATGACTAAGATGGGATGTAGTGAACAGTGATATTATGTATATGCTTGGACACCTCTTTGGTGTACGTATGTAAGCGTCAGTTGGTATTGCAAAATACAGAACTTCTGGATTCCAAAGTGAGTACACAGTTTACACTGTCACCAGTATCAAACTGTAATAAATGAAGTTTCTGTGTAAATCTGTTTCTGAACTCCCTCTTTTATTGGTCAGTTTGTCTTTTTATTAGGAACCCACTACTTTATTTGCTATTGCTTTATAATACATCTTAAAATTTAATTATATATTATTTGTCAAGTGTGGCTATTCTTAGCTTTTGCTATTTTCTTACAAATTTTAGAATCATCTTGTCATTTTCCACAAAAATAAAATGTGTGATTTTACTTGGAATTGCATTAAACATATCATTCGATTTCAAAAAAACAAGATAGATATCATAAAAACATTGAATCTCTCAACCCGTGGATGTGGTATTTATTGTCAGTAATTATGTCGCTTTCTATGTGGAAGTCTTGTGCAGAAGTCTTCATTGGGAATTTATTTATCTACTTAATATTTTTGAGACTCCATTTGAACCACCTCTCTGCATGAATTTTCTAAACTAGCAAAAAAATTTCTGTCATAGAATGTTGAAAGATGTCACAAAAAGCCCCAAACAAATTTTCAATTTCTTCTCCAAGCCATTTTCTCAACAACTCTTTTGTGACATGTTCTGCTTGCTTTTTCTTCCTATTGGAATTCAAATCATATTTAAAATATAGAAAAACTCCATGTCTTACTGAAATCCTCCCAGACTCCCCTTGTTCTGCAGCAATGTCCCATGACCCTCAGTCAGTAGCACCTATTACCGACATTGCTTATTTACCAAGTGTGGTGGATTGATAACTGGTGGTCAATTTGTAACACCTAGCTGAATGGAATCAGCATGATGCTGGGTATGGAGGGCCCACCTGAGTATTGTTGCCAGCAACATAAAAGGAGAACTGGAAGGAGAAGTAGTATTGTTGGCTCTCCTGTTGCTGTTGGTTTTTCTGGAGGAGCTCGTTGAGCTTCTTTCCTGATACGAACTTGGCTGTTCTCATCATCAGAGGAGCTTGGGACCATGTCTCTGAGAATGGCTGTGGTTCACTTTGAGGGAGCTCTGGTCTTTACTGCTTCCTGGCTCCAGAAGGTGTGCTGTTCAATCTCCTGGAGAAGCTTTTCACACTGGCTTCCTGATATGAACTCAGCTGTTATTGTTGGAGGAGCTTGGAACCTTGTTGTCCCTGAAGATGGCTGTGGTACTTTTCAGGGGAGCTCTGACCCTTATTTTGAGCATCGCTTCTTGGCTCCAGTGCAGATCCCTCAGCCCACTGGCACAGATCCTTCATCCTGCTGGCACAGACTTTCTAGCTTCCACTGCTAACCTTTGGGGCTTCCCAGTGCAGATTCATGAAACAGACTTGCATGAGAAGGTGTGGGCTCTAAGCCCCCAGTTGGACTCGTGGAGGACATTGTCATGGGCTTTAGGTCTTCAGCTGGACTCGTGCAGGACATTGCTGTGGGATCCAGGCCCTCAGCTGGATTCTTTAGGTCTTTAGTGTATGGGTAGATTTCCTGCACTCTTTTATATTTGACTCTTTGGGTGACTACTATAAAATAATCCTATAAATTGTGCATTCTGTATTAAATTGTTTCCTTTGAAAATCCTGACTACAACATCAAGTAATGATCTTCTGGTGCTTTTTTACTTCTCTTGGGAGTAATCTGCCAAGAAAATTTTTAGTGTCAGTACTCAATCTTTAATATCATTTCTCACCCCCAGTTATGGAACTCATTCACTAAAGATAAATGTACAATACTTTTTACTTTTAATGTCCCTCAAGTATTCTTCCAGAGTAGTGTGCTCAGAAATAATTTGTTAGTTCCTTGTTTGACTGAATTCTCAATTTGTTTACTTGAATATAGTTTAATCTAGAGACTGATGCAAACCCATTAGCCATTTCTATTCTTTTGATAATTGACTCACACATCATAGGTATAGTAATTTCTGTATTCAGAATCTTTCAATGCTTTAAAGTTAAACTTAAAAGTGAATTAAGAAAGAGAGGTTTTGGTTTTCTTTCCTTCCTTTTGTTTTTTTGATAGGAGCAGGCAGCTATCCAAAATAAGCTTTAGAAAACAACTACTACTGTTTAGCCTTTTTTTTTTTTAGCTCATTAAGTCCCACTGAGCAAGGCCATGAAATTACAGAAGATACAAATCTGTTATCCGTAATTTGCAGTTGTTGACATGCAAGACCCTGCGTGTATTAATAAATCAGTTTTCAAAATGCCAAGCAGCACTTTTTGGCTCATAAATAGCAATAGTGGCCTGTATGACCCAAATAATTTGTTTCAATTGGAAAGTACTTAGATGTAGTCAGGCAAATTTAGGGGGGAAAAGCAAAAAGACAGAAAGAAATAAGAGAAATAGCTAGATTGAGACTGGAACCAATTTTATTCCCACACTGACTTCCATGATTGGGATCAGGCCAAATGGAGTGAGATTAAAAATTAGAAAGATTGAGTTTTTGACAAAAGGAACTTCACGGAGAGCCTACACACAGATCATTTGGGGTTTATGTTTTGTTTTATAAAAGAATCACCCCACAACAACCAGCCTGATCCCTCAAAATGCTGCTAGCAGCTGGCTTCTAGAGATAAGGAAGAAATGTTTCAGTCTAATACTAATCGTATTGGGGCATTTCAAATAAGATTGGACCATACATTTTTTTTCATAATGTTTATTTTTAAGTTCAAAGCAAGAACTTGTTATATATGTGAAAGATTCCCTTGAATCTAAAGAAGTGAGGCTGCCATGTGAGGTGGGGGTTTGTAGTTTGAGACTCATGCTTCTTTCCAGCAAAACCCAGTCACTAACAAAGGAATGCCTATAAAAATTCAGACTGTCCCAATTAATAAACACAAGACCATGGCTGCTTCCAAGACTCCCAGCCCTCTGGGGTGGGGGGACAGAGTTCAAAGACCAGCAGTAGTATTTCAGGGTGTTTGAAAATGTCACGAAAAGCACTACCCATGGGGAGAAGACACGTTCTGAATCATGACAAACACTTTCATTCATTTGCCAGCCCCCCAGAGCACATTCCCCACTTCAGTAAGAAATATTACAATTTCACACAAACTGTACTTTTTTCCCTTGGACCATTATTGGGAAAGAAAGTTTATTCTATCCCAAATAGGTTTGGTCATTGTTTAGTTTGGCCTTTTTATGAAAAAAAAAATTTCCTGTCTTGTCCATCTTATATGTCTCACTTTTTTTTTCATTTATATGAAACTGGGTATGAGTTAACAACTTCAGACTAAACATTATCTCCCAATCTTACATTAGGTTAATAACATCCAAGTGACCAACAATGAATAATTCTCTTAATTTTTAAAAATTAATACATAATAGTTGCATATATTTATAGGGCACAGTATGACATTTCAATATATATATATATATAGTGCATTTACAATTATCATGGTAATTTTCATATCCATTGCATCATTTCTTTGTATTAGGAACATTCAAAATCCTCTTTACTAGCCATTTTGAAATATTCAATTATTTTTATCCTACTGTGCTATAGAATATTAACAGTGATTCTTCCTATCCAACGGCACCTTTTGTGTATTGATAATCCTCTCTCCATCGCCCCATCCTATGCACACACGTACCCTCCCTGAACTCTGGTAACTGATTAATGTTGTATTCTCTCTTTCTATGATATCAGCTTTTAACTTCTATATATAAGTGAAAACATGAAGTGTTTGTCTCACTATGCCTGACTTACTTCACTTAATATGTTCTCCAGCAGCTCTATCCATGTTGCAACAAAGACAAAATTTTATCATTTGATGGCTGCATAATATTTCATATATATAGCCTTCAATATTATGTACTATTCCATATATATATATATATATATATATATATATATATATATAATACATTTTCTTTATCCAGTCACCTATCAGTGGACACTTAGTGTTATGGTTTGTGTATGGATGTCCTCTCAAAGCCTCATGCAGTTATAGAGGTGGCTGAATCTAGAGTTTGTGACTGATACATTGTCTAGTGCTGGGATTGGTGATGTGAGTGCTACACCCACCCTGGGGCTGAGAGCCTGCATACAATTAAGGGTCAAAAGGTGACATGTTCCTCCCTTATTGCCCTTTTCTCTCTAGTCACTTCTGTTATCTACCCCAGCTGCCCTCAATGGTTGACCCTTAGTCACACCACCCTGCCTTGGAGCCTGTTGAAATCTCCAAACACTGTAATCTAAATAAACTTTTCCTTCCTTCATTTTTGGCATCAAGTATTTTGTCTCAGCAATGAGAGAAAAGTAACCAAGACACAATTTGGTACCAGGAGTACCGTTGCTGTGACTAAACCTGACTATGTGGTTCAAGAGCCTTTGGGAATGCCTTGTGGGGGGAGTTTGGAAATATTTGGAGATGTCACCTGAAAGAGTAGCATTAGAATCCTTAGGCTTTTCTGTATGAGAGATTCTGGTCAGAAGATCAGAAGATCAGAAGGCTCATAGAAATCCTGCTGATAAAGACCAGCCTCAAGAGATTTCTGCTGGGAAGAAGGACTGCATTGGCTGCTGAACTCCAGGTGATGTGTTTTATGACTTGTCAGAAAGTTTGTATGCATTTTGCTCATGTCCAGAGACTTTGCCTGAGACTCAGATTAAGGGTGGTGGACTAATTAATCTGGCAAAAGAAATTTCAAGGCAGTCAAGTGTTGAGGCAGTGACATGGCTATTGTTGGAGGATTTTAGCCAGATTTATGTTGCAAATCAAGAGAAAAGAGCCCAGCAGAATAATTTAAAATGTGAATTTTCCCAGAAAGAAAGATTCAGTGAAGCTGTGAACTGTAAAGATAGAGCTGAGATCTCAATTGCTGAAAAGAAACAGAATAAAAAAATGGCCTAGGGGCATCACAAGAAGCAGCAGGTCTCCACCCTTTGCAGCCTCAAAACTGCAAAAGTGAAAGACTTTGCTTTGAGGAAAAATCCACAGAGCACCATGTTCCAGAATGGCAGTAGTGACCACATGAGGTTCCAAAGTGGTGGTGACTGCACCACGTTCCAGAATGGCACAGGCATACAGAATTTGTTCCTCAGAATCAGGTTCAGAGTGTTCAGCAATCCAGGCATTTAACTCTTATAGCCAAGAGAGAGGAAAGCCTGGCTGCTGCTCCAGCTGGCAGTGGACCTCAACATCATCCTCTTGGCACTTGTTTTAGGCACATACAAAACACAAGAGTTCTGAGGTTGAAAAGGCTTCCACCCAGATTTTGGAGGGCCTAGGAAGCCAGGCATCACGCACCTGAGAGGGCAATGTGTGAAGCAGTGAGTGTGAAACCAAAGGTGCAATGAAGTTTGGAAAAGCCATGAGCATGGATTGTCTAAGGAAACCTACAAGGAGAAAGAAAGTCCAGCCTAAGAGAAAAGTTTTGGGAGCTACAACCACCAAAAGTGCTGTGGGGGTGGAGTCACTCAAGCCTTTTGGAGGTCATGATCAGATTGCTTCAGATGCTGGATGTGGAACTGTAAGACTTAATGTTTGCCATGCTGGATTTTGGAATTCCTTTGATCCCATTCCTTTGAATCTTTCATTTGTGCTCTTTGGAATGGTAATCTTTATCTTGTGCCATTGAATGTTGTAAGTGTTTAACTTTATTTTCATTTCTACAGGGGATTGAAGCTAAGAGTTTGCTTTACATCTCGGAGGAGACTTGGGACTTGGACTTTTCAGCAATGATGAAACCGTTAGGACTTTGGCAACTCTTGAAGATGCACTAAAAGTCTTTTGCATAAAGGATATGCATGAGTGTTTGGGGGAGTCAAAGGTGGAATGTTATGGTTTGTGTCTGGATGTCCCTCCAAAGTCTTATATGGTCATGGAGGTGGCTGAATCTAGAGCTTGTGATTGGTTCATTGTCTAGTCCTGGGATTGTCAGTGTGAGTGATGTGTCTTCCCTGAGGCAGATAGCCTGCATACAGTATAAGAGAGGAAAAGTGACATGTTCCTCCCTTTTTCTCCTTTTGCTCTGGTTGCTTCTGGTATCTGCCACAGCCACCATGAATGGTTGGCCATCAGTCACACCACCCTGCCTTGAAGCCACCTGAGTATGGACTGAAAACTCCAAAAACTGTAAGCTAAATGAACTTTTTCTTCCTTCATTTTTGGCATCAGGTATTTTGTCCCAGCAATAAGAGAAAAGTAACCAGGACACCTAGGTTCATTTCATATCTTGACTATTGTGAATAGGACTGCACTATAAGAAATGTGTAAGTGCATGTGTGTTTGACATAATGACCTCATTTCCCTTAGGCAGTGTATATGACCAGAGATGGGATTGCTGGATAATATGGCAGTTCTACATATAGTTTTTAAAGGATGCTCATCCTGTTTTCCATAATGGATATATAATTTACTTTCCCACCAAGAAAGCATGAGAGTTTCTCTTTCTCCATATCTCTGCCAGTATTTGTCATGTTTATATTTTTGATAATATCATTCTAACTAGGGTGAGATGAAATCTCACTGGGGCTTTGATTTGCATTTCACTAGTAATTAGTTATATGGAGCATTTTCCCATATATACTTTTTGGCCATTTATTTTTCACCTTTTGAGAAATGTCTATTCAGGTCACTTTCTAATTTTAAATTGAATTATTTGTCATTTTGCTGTTGAGTTGTTTGAGTTTCTTGTATATTTTTAAATATTAATCACTTTTCAAATGAATAACTCACAATTATTTTCTCCCTTTCTGTCGGTTGCCTCTTTACTCTGATGATTATTTCCTTTGCTATACCACAGCTTTTTGGTTTGATGTAGTCCCATTTGTTAAATTTTTCTTTTGTCACCTTTTTTTTTATCATATTAAAAACATTTTTGCCCAGACCAATGTTCTAAAAGATTATCTTCATGTTTTCTTTTAGTTTCATAGTTTTGGAATTTACATTTAAGTCATTATCCATTTTGAGTAAATAACTGTATATGGTGAAAGAAAAAGGTATAGCTTCATTCTTCTCCATTTGGATATCCAGTTTTCCAAGCACAATTGTTTAACAGACTTTCAGTTGCCAATGTATGTCTTTGCTGCTTTTGGGACAATGTGGCATGCGCATTTGCTTGTAAAGACCCTATTTTTTACTTCCTTGCTGCCTTCTGGGGATCAAATCCAAGTTTTCACATGTACTGGGCAAGCACTCTATCACTAAACTACATCCTCAGCCCCTGGGGACTCTAGTCTGTTCCATGTGTCTATTTTATGTCACTGCTATGTTGTTTGGATTACTATTACTTTGTAGTATGTTTTAGAGTTCATTGTTTTAATGCTTTCAGATTTGTTTTGTTTGCTTAGGATTGCTTTGGCCATTAAGGATGTTTTTGGTTCCACACAAATTTTAGAATTTTTCTATTTCCATGAAGAATATCACTATCTTGATAGAAATTGAATCGAACCTGTAGACCTCTTTAAGTAGTGACTGTTGGTCATTGTTTAACTCTGCTTTTTCCCACCATTCCAGCTTTGTCTTCCAAAACTAAACTTCTAAACTCCATACATTCAGTCTCAAGCCCATCGAGAATCAGGGAATGAAAAACATCTCTCATTTGCTATACCTATTTACTGAAACAAAGGTATAACTGCATGTCTCTATACTTTTGTCTATGTCATTCTCTTTTACTAAGCTACTTAAACTCCCTCTGTTTGTTAAATTCCTGGTTATCATTCAATAGCTACAACACTTATAACTTTCTCAGAGAAATTTCTTCTAAAATTTCTAGAAAGAAAAGTCTTTTTCTCTATTATATTTTCTTAGTCTTTTCCATATATTTAATAGTAATACTTAGAAAATAATCAAATTTTTTTTATTTTAAAGAGAATAAAACAAAACAACACAACACAACAAAGTTAAACACAACAAAGCATTTCAGAACAGAACACTGAAAGCAATGCAGGTCTTCAAAACATAGTAATAGGAGATTAACAATGGCTACCCTCGTGTCTCTTGTTTTCTTTGAAATGGTTGTTCATACATTCACACACAATAAACTCAAACAAAACAAAATAACATAATACCAGATAAAACTGAAGAGTGAAAGCATTGCAGGCCTTCAAATCAGACAACAAGAAATCAACAATGGCTACCTTAATGTCCTTTGTTTTCTTCAAAAAAGCTGTTCCTATCTTCTCACATATTGCGATCAAATAGTAGAAAACAGACAAACCAATCAAATCAAAGAATAAAAACATTATTGGGCTTCAGAACCTTTTTCCCCACATTTACTGGGGATTTTGTATCTTATTGAGTCTTTCAGTTTCTTACACTAGAGAGATGATGTGGTATTTACACATGTGAGTTTGATTAAATAATCAAATTATTTTGGATCAATTCAATGTCTATTTTTTCTAGACTGTGAACATTAAGAGGTGGAAAATTTTCCTGAACATCAGGAAATTTTCCTGAACATTCATAATCTCTAGTACTATGTCTGCCACACAAAGAAACACAATAAAATATGATATAAATAGGTATAAAAATGAATGAGCAGACAGATTAGTAGGTGTGTAGATGGATGGATGGATTGTTGCTTTTTAAAAACTAGAGAAAGTTTGGTGTATTTGATTTTACATTGTTGGGTTCAGAGCCTACAACATTTTTTGTTGTTTAACTAATGACAATATTTAAATATCACTCTGATCTCAAATTTTTGCCCCACACCTGGACAAGCTGCTAAGGTAACCTAAATATCCTCTCCTTTGAATGAATAGGAAAATTAAATCACGCAGGAGAACTTTCATCCCATCCCTACCTACTAACCACTATAAAATTCCCAAGGCATTTTCTTTTCTCTACTTCTTCAAGTCATTTTTAAACTTTCTTAGAAACCACCCTGAAAGCCTCATCATAAGAATGACAAAGTTTTCATACCTTTTCTTTGTGTGTGTGTGTGTTGTTGTGTGTGTGATTATCAGTCTAAATACCTGAGTCAAATTGTGTAGCTATAACATGTTGTAAAAACTTATCACAAACTTAGCCACTTAAATCAATACAAATTCATTATCTTATACTTTCATAGGTCAGAAGTCCAACATGGGTTTTGGAAAATTAAAGCTAAGTTATAATTAGGTCTGCATCTCTTTCTGGAGGCTCCAACAAAGAATCCATTTTCTTGCCTTTTTCAGCTTCTAGAGGTTTCCCAAATTCCTTAGGACTCAGCTTCTTTCTCCACCTCAATTTCCAAAGTAACATTGCATTTCTCTGATCATGTTTACATCAATCACCACCTCTCTCTTCTACCCTTTCTCTCTCCCTCTCTTGTTTCACGATCACTGTCAGGAAAGGTTTTCACGTGATTATATTAGGCTTATTTAAATAATACAGCAGAAATTCAATCTTGAGATCTGTACCTGTTGTAGTTAGGGTTCACAGGGGAATAGATTCAATAAAAGACATAATTTATAGAATTATTTTATAATATTCACCCACGTGCTCACTTCAGCAGCACTGATAATATTCACCCAAAGAGTAATGTAGAAGACTGCAGGAGATCTGTCCACACACTAGAGACCCAAAGGGTCTCGCTGAGGGCCTGGGTCCCATGACAATGTCCTACATGAGTCCAGCTGGAGGCCTAGAGCCCGCAACAATGTCTCATGCAAGTCTGTATCAAGGATCTGCACTGGGAAGACCCAAAGGTCAACAGTGGAAGCTAGAAAGTCTGCACCAGTAGGATGAAGGGTCTGTGCCAGCAGGCTGAGGGATCTGCGCTGGAGCCAGGAAGAGATGCTCAAGGTAAAGACCAGAGCACCCAAAAAGAACTGCAGCCATCCTCAGCCACAGCAAGCACCTGAGCTCCTCTGATGATTAGAACAGCTGAGTTCATATCAGGAAAATCAGCATGACCAATTTCTCCTGGAGAATCAACAGCACACCTCTTCCCCTCCAGTTCTCCTTTTATGTTGTTGGCAACTGTCCTCAGGTGGGCCTTCCACACCTAGAACCATACTGATTTGGTTCAGCTGGGTGTTTCAAGTCAACTGTTAGTTAATCTATCACAGTACTTTTACCTTAATCAATCATATTTGCAAAGTTTACTTTGCCATGTAACATACAGTATTCACAGGTTCTGAGGATGAAGACATGGACCTTTGTTTTTTGCAGGTGTTTAGGGATGGTTATTATTCTGCTTACTATAGTAATCTTCTTGAGTTATAACCAAACTTGTCTGTTATTTGCTCTAGATATGGGATTCATCTTTACAAAAATAAAGCAAAATTTTGATTGGAAGAGTTCAGATCAACAATAACAAAGACAATTTACAAGCAGCATGACAGGCTTGGGTGTTTGTTACTGCTTTTTGAGTAAGGATAGTAAGTCATGATTTTGCCTTTGTTTCCGGGTAATCAATGTGTACTATAAGAAGGATGGTAAGGATAAGACACAGTGTTGCTTGGAAGATCGTTGTATGGTACTTGCATCACTCTAGGGCTACTGGCCTCAGCTACCATTATCAAAGAAGCCAAAGAGCCTGTATGTACACTCAGACTGTCTTGCAACACTTAGCTTGTTCCAAGTGCAAAATTAGGTAATGCAATAGCCTTTGCTGTTAACTTATTGTATTAAGAGTCTTAGAGATGTGATTTGATTGTGAGAGTGCTAATGTTGTTAGTGGATCACTCATGGGTGAGTTCATAGCTGGATGTGCTACTAGCAGGTAGGGCCACTTGGAGGAGAAGGTCACTGGTGGCATCCCTTTGAAGAGTAAATCTTGTACTCCACTCATTTCTCTCTGACTTTTTCCCTTTCTCTCTGCTTTTTGAATGCCATGGGCTAAGTAGCTTTGCTCTACCATTCTTCTGCCATATGCTCTGCCTTACTTCAAGGCCACTGCTGTGGAACCAGCTGATCATGGATTAAAATTTCTGAAACCATGAACTGAAATAAACTCTTCCATTTTTAAGTTATTTTTGGATAAACATTTTCTCACAGCAGTGAAAATCTGACTAACACAGGCAGTATGATAATAAATAAATAGTAGTCTTTACCTTTGATTCCCAGTACATATCTTCTAAAGTCTGGGTTTTAGATGAAAGGGTCATTTGTATGCATATGAGATGACTGGTAGCTAGTGGCTCTGGATAGCTTTACCAAGGGGGTTGATCACTAGGAAAAACTGCCATGCTTCGAGAGTTGGACCTTACTGTATCACCCTGTGACCTCCAGGAAGAAGGGGAAGGGTGAATGTTGACTTGATTATCAAATGGCCAGTGATTTAGTCCATCATGCCTACATAATGAAACCTCCCTACAAACCTATAAATGACAGGATTTGAAGAGTTCACGGAGTGGTGAATCTCTAGAGATGTGCTGGGAGGATGTGCAATCTCTCCCAACCCACACCTTTTCCCACGCATTGTCCTAAGCATTTCTCCCATATGGCTGTTTCTAAGCTAAGTGGAACACTTTCCTGTGTTCTGTGGGGCGTTCTAGCAAACTACGGCCATGAAGGAGTTGTGAGAATTGCCTCTTTGTAGTCAGTCAGTCAGAAGTGTGTGAAAAAACCTGAGATAGAGCTGGTGCCTGGAATTGGGCACAGTCTTGTGGGACTCAGCCTTAATCCATGGGTCTGCTGTGATTCTGGATACTTAGTGTCAAAACTGAATTGAATTGTAGGAAACCTTTCTGATATCTGGAGAACTAGAGAATGAGTCTTGGGTGGAGGGAAAACTTCACACATTTGGTATCACAAGTGTTGGCAGTAAAACATTTCAGAGCAAGTAAACATGCATGACCTCTCCACTTAGCAACTGTGTGAGTCAGACACTTTGACACCCTCATTGTACAAATGAAGAAACAGTTTAAGGAAGTTAAGTAAATTCACAAGTTACTAAGTAATTGTTCTGGGATCCAAACCAGCCTCTGTCCTCCAAAATGAATGCTTTCTGGATTCTGTCACTATGTGAGGAAAGCACTTTTAGCACACCACCCGCTGAAGAGTGATGCAGGAATTTCCTTACGTGTAGACTGGGATTCCCACCATCACCATCCCCAGGCCTAGATAAGGTGTGGCCACAAAGGAGGACTCACAAGGAGGCAGGTTCTCTATTCATTTTTATTATTAGATCATGCATTGTAGTTAGTCTCTGGAGATGAGGCCCTAGGACATTCACACATCACTTATCACAGAGCAGAAGGCCACAATAAATAGAATATTGCTCTCAGATCTGTTTTCTGGAGCAAAATACCTGCTCTGTGTCAAAGACCCTGAGTAACATCCTTTAAATAGTGCAAGCTTTCCATGTAGAATTAAAATACTTGCAACATATCTTCTCATGGACTCACCTATCTGAAATTTGCTTAATACAAGTAGGAGGTCAAATTCTGTTTTAGAAAGGATATTAGACTAAGCCGGGTGTGGTGGCTCGCGCCTGTAATCCCAGCACTCGGGAGGCTGAGACAGGCGGATCGTCGTGAGTTTGAGACCAGCCTGGGCTACAAAGTGAGCTCAAGGCCAGCCTGAACAGCCCTGTCTCAAAAAACAGGGCTGGGCATGTAGCTCAGCGGTCTAAGCGCCTGCCCAGCAAGCGCAAGGTCAGGAGTTCAATCCCTGGTGCCGCAAAAAAAATAAATAAATAAAATAAACGAAAGGATATTAGACTAGAAACCAAAATAATCCAAGTCTCAGTCCCCTTTCTAACACTCACTGTCTGTGCCCTTTGGTAAATCCCCTAGTTGCTACGTGGCTCAGTTGCCTCATCTGTAATATGAGGATAATATTTGCCTTACATCTTTTTATACAAAAGCCATTTTAAGCTATAAAGAGGATACAAATGGAAGTCACTGTTATCATTATCGATCATCATCAGAATGAGAACTATGTGATAGAAGAGATAACTCTGGATCATTCCTGCCAATAATTACCTGGGCAAACTTCAGCAAACCCGCAGACTTCTCTCTGTTCAGAGTTCTCTACATCCATGTAGGGAGTCAGATTATGTGATTTCTTGTGGTCCCTTACTGCTCAAACATTTTCTTTTCGTCTCCAGCACTGAATCATTACTTTCAGTACGTGTGGTAGCCCATCGAAAATGCTGGTTCTCAATCCTGTGGGCTGCACACATTTTTGTCCCCTTTATTTTTAGCTCTGGTGGTCTTTTTGATGTATTTGCCTCAGCAGAAGAATATGTTAGTGGCAGTTGCTGTGTCCCAGGCCTGGTTGCCTGATTAAAAGAACACATTAAGGGACAGAGTGTATAGCTAAGTGGTCAAGTGTTGTCCTAATATGCATGATGCCTTGGGTTTAATCCCAAGCACTGCAAAAAATAAAATTAAAAAACACACTAATCATGTGACAATTCCTATAGCTACCATTTTATTGCACTCAACATTTACATCTAGGAAAAACAGGCAATCATCAGTCTCAAAAAATAAATCTAAAGAATTTAAGTATACTGTGGAAAGATGGGGCAGGGAGAGGCTGGGATTTGAGTTCTCACCCACTAGTGCTACTTAAGAAGTAAGTGATCTTGGACCTCCCTGAAAATCAAGACCTCATCTGAAGAATGTATAGAATGATACTGCCTCACCTACTCTTCTTTCTCTCATTTGATCTCTCTGGAGCCCTCTGTGGGGTCTTCAAACTTTACATGCTGAAAAGATAAAGAAGGGAAAGAAAGGGGAAGAAGAAGAAAAAAGAAAAGACCAGCTTCCACAACTGTCCAGGCTATGGTTTGAGCATGCTTATTGTCAACTATATTATCCACAAATGTAATGAGTCCAAAATCTGCCTTCAAACAAGACATAATTTAAAAAGTCCTACAGGATAAAACCCTGTGGTTCACCATTAAAGACAATGTCCCAGATTCATGTAATCGTTGCTATGTTTGGTGCTCGGATATTCAATAGGATACAATTCTTTCTCATATTGTCACCTCATCTACAATTTTTTTATCTGCATTTGCATAGAGAGATTTTGCACCCACAGCTCAAAAGCCTTACTCAAATAAAATAAATTAGTCAAGCAAGATACTGGTTAAGACACACCAGGTTTCAGTACTTCCTTGATACAACTAATCCAATTATCTCATCCAAAAAAAAAAAAGGCATAGATTCAGTCTCAGCACAGTGACACACTTATAGTGCCAGGTATTTGAGAGGCTGAAGCAGGAAAATTTCTTGAGTATAAGGGTTTGAGGCCAGTCTTGGCAACATAGAGAGACTCCATTTCAAAAGAAGGAATAGTTCCAGTCTTGCAATCTGAAACACACTCATTACTAGTACACAGGCATTGTGATCTGTAAGTGTTCACAAACCCATCAAGTGCTCTGCTAAGCAGGCCTGACCACAGGACATAGAAGGGACCCTGAGAGTTAAGCTCTGTCTCTGGCCAAAGAAGGTAGTGACAGATACCCCGCTCACAGTTTCTGACATTCTTCCTTAGTCTCTCAATATGTTCCTGTAGTGTTTCCCTTCCAAACACCTCCAGGAATTCCAGAGTGGGCTGAAAGTTTTGGCTGACCAGGAGGGAATCGCTTTAAGCTCTTACTAGGCCAATGATCAGGAATTTTTATATAAAAATTAGGATTAAACTAGTCAATCTATGGGGGGGAAATGGCTATGGAATTTTTAAGAGATTTATTTGGTATTTATTCAGGACAAAATGCTCTGCACAGATGTAAGCATTAATCAAATTCACATGTTAATTATCCAACTCTCCACTTCCCCTTACTCGAATCATCTCAAGATGCCTGCAGTTCCCAGCAAGGAGACAGAATTGCCTGCAGCTTGGCATGTGAGGAGTCTCACTCCTATGGCTGCCCTGGGTGCGGCTGCCTTCTTAGTGATGTTAACCAGAGTTGGCTGCTGGGATCTTAGCGGATCAAAAGGAATTTTTAAAAATTGTACATGAGCCCAGAAGAAAGCCCATAAAATCACTTCCTTGTGTCTGTGGGTTCCACCCATTAATAGCCTGCCAAAGCCAAATACCTGGAAAGAAAGAGGGTGCAGAGACAGAAAAGAGGAGAAGCTGACTCAGATGGAAAAATGAATTAAACCCCGAATTCTGAACTCATCAACACCTCACAGAGGCCAAGGGGGATGCATCCTTCCTATGCATAGCATTTGCATAGGAGTTCAGGGAGAGCTAAATAATCATCTTCTATGCCTCATGCTAATATTCCCATCAGTGTTGTAAGAAATCTGCTGCTGAGTGAGCATCAGAGTGGAGAGAAGGACAAACATGGGAAGAGACATAAAGAGACTGAATGAATTTGAAGGAAAATGATTCTTCTGTTTTCACCTAAAGGTGATTATCTCATTTCTTCATTGGCTTTTCAATCTTTTCTCAGTGAAAGCTATGTTTACTTACTTTATTTTTGCTTTGCCCCAGTAAATATCATGACAATGAATATTAACAAGGCACTGTTGTTTCCCTCTCCTTCTCTGCAGGTCTCATTAAACAAGGTAAGCACTAATTTGTAGCTAGGCAACTTCAAATTGAATTTAGTCACAAAGTCCACCTATTTTAAATTCAACTTCCCTGTAAAAGAATACACTATTTATTGGCAGATGAAGTAATCCGCTCCAGCATGCCTCAGTATTTTTGCAAAAGCTGTTCCCACCATCAGTTCCCTTTTTTGCCCTCTTAAAACACTCTTGCAGTCTCTTGACCTTCACTTTGGATACTGGACCTCTGTGAGGTCATTCCTAGTTCCCACCACCTCTACATCCCCAAGCTTCCCACCCCACAACAAGCCCTTAAGCCCATTGCCTCTCCAAACCAGCATTTCTTTGCAAGATCTCAGAACCTTAAGGAGTTTGGGTGTAATGCTCCTATAGGCTTCAGCTCTGCTCAGCCAGGAAAAACTCAAGATCAATATCCACAACTTACTCATCTTTTAGTTGCTAGCACTAGTAGATGATCAAACAAATAAAACATCCATTTGAGAAAGGACATCCCACTGCAAAACCTCAAACCTATGTTTTGCTTCCAATGAGGCCAGATAGTAAAGGTATGTTGGAGAGGGAAGGATTGTGAAAATGGGCAGCATCATAACGTGTGCACATGTGTGGATCTGTAGGAGGTTTGTACATGACCTCTTGATGCAATTATTTCCCAGTGTCTGTTTATTTTTCTGTTTCTTCCCTCTTTACTACATAAGTAACACCATATCCTAAATGACAATATTAAGTATTGGAACATATTAAATGAGATATTCCATGCATATTCAACAAATGATTGTTCAACGAATTAATTGAATGACAGAATGAATGAATAAAAAGCAATATGACTGGAGACAAGTTTGTAAGGTGCTGGTGTAATTTCCTGCTATTTTCTTTATGACCCACATGCTGACTGGGACACAAAATGCTTAATGTTAGTCTGTTGTCGTCGTCGTCGTTGTCATCATCATCAAGGCCTGGTATTTCCATTTAGAAATGACTCTATTACCATTAAATCATAGATGTTCATGATTACCATTATTATTTAGCACTTTGGGAGTTCCCACCAATGCAATCCGACAGGCAATAATAGCTGTTGTACGTGCCAGCTACTTAGCAATGTGCTTCACAGGCAATGTTTTATTTAATCCTCACAGGATCCCTATAAAGTAGGTATCATTATTCCTCTTTGAGAAAACTGAGCCTCAGAGATTGGGTAAATTGCAGGTTTAAATTTAGGTGATACATCTCCAATTTACCCCAGGTCTATTTGTCTCAGATATCTATGCTTTTTTTTAGTACTTCTCTATATCAGTCTATAAGAAAAAGGAGTGAAAATCTACTACATGAAAAATGTTTCTCGCGAGTGATATGACTATCTCTTTGCAAAGCCCAGGATGTCTAAACTAAAAACTAGTATAGCTAATATGAAAATAGGAAACTATTAAAGCTAATTACAAGATAGCTAAATGTATTCTCTGTCTACATATTCCCAATTATATGTTCAGAAATATGTCATTTAAAGAGTCCATTAACTACCATGATAAAAAATGTAAATATATCAAGTGCTTGCCCCAAGGGGATTTTCTTGCTATTATGCCTCCAATCCCCCCACCCGGCAGTCAGGACCTGCTGTATCTTGATAATGAAAACTTCTAAGTTTTTGACACAGTGAGGGTAAAATTCACTTCAGGACATTGATGAAGGAAACAAAATAACACAATGCCTTTACTTAGAGGCATAAACAAATGATATTTAAAAATAAAAAGTCTATAATATTTTGTTATAGGCAGATTTATTACTGATAAAAGTCAGTTTTTCACAAATTTAGTCTTACACTTAGCCATACCAGTGAAACCTTGAGAAGGCTATTTTCTAAAGTTTTGGAAAATGATTTTAACATTCATAGGGAGAACATGTATGCTGGAAAAACCAAAACTATTTTGGAAATGAAGTGTTACAAGAAAGACTTACCACACAAATATTAACATGTAATTAAAGCAATATATTACTTGTACCAAATTAAAAAGACAGTAACAAATCAGAAGTATAAAAGCAGGCCAACTGTGTATATATACATACATAGGCAGGACTTGGTAAGTGTGAAATTTACAATCAGTAGAAAAGGAATGGATAATTCAGCAAACGACTTAGGAAAACCTGGCTAATCATTTATAAAGCAATTTTAAATATCAAACTCACACCATATCCTGAATAAATCCCAGATCTGCTAAAGTTTTAGGTGTTAAAAAAAGAGTAAATCATAAAATAGTAAATATTTGTATATAATTTGTAGCAAGGTTGAACCAAAGTATTTTATCAAAGGCAGAAATTCAGAAGGAAAAACAGATATTACTAAATACAGTTTTATAATATTTATAAGTAACCAAAAAAAAAAAAAAAGAAAGAAAAGAAAATGGCAAACCAAAAGTTGCCCTCAAGACTATGTGGCAAAGAGTTGATTCGTCCAAGTATAAATATATTGTATGGCCTGTCACAGTGTCATCCAAGCTACTCTGGAGGCTGAGGCAGAAAAACATGAGTTCAAGCCTAGCCCGGGGAACTTAGCAAGACTCTGACTCAAAATAAAAAATAAAAAGGACTAACGATGTTGCTCAGTTGTATAGCACTTGCCTAGCAAGTATGAGGTACCCGCTTCAATACCCAGTGACACACACACACACACACACAAAGTAGATGAATTGATTTGAAAGGTATATACATTTTATTTAAAAACAGCAAGTCACAAAAGAAATATAACTGGTTATAAACTCCAGTAGAAATTCAAGAATTGTAAGTCAAAACACCTTTGAGATAATGCTTCCTCAACTATCAAAGTAGTAATAATTTTCTAAATTATTGACTAGATTAGGGTAAGAGATACTTTCATATTCTGCTCATGAGAAGTTTAAATAAATGCAGCCTTTCTGGAAGTTAATTTTGTACTAGATCTTAAAAAAATACTTTAAAACTGTGCAAACTGCTATAGAAGTAATAGAAAGTAGACATACACATAAATACACTGAGTTTTATAAAGTTTAGTTTATTGACTCATTGTTATAGTAGTGACAAAAAGAAATAATTTGAATGTCTCATTTTAAAGAAGTAGTTTTAAGAAAACAACTATAGATATTCACAGTGGAATACTATGCAGTCATTTTAAATGATACTACTTTATGGTCATACTTTATGACACAGAAAGATGTTTACAAACACTAAGAAAATTTTAAGACTATAATCATCATAGTGTATTAGCTTTGTGATACTATAACAAAATACCTGAGGTGGATTTGTTATAAATGAGGTTTATTTTGGCCCACAGTTCTTATGTTCAAGTTAAGATTGATGACCCCATTAGTTAAGGCCTTGGGTAAGAACAACATATCATGGAGGGAGCATGTGTTAAAGCAAAACACATCTCGAGCCAGGAAGCATAGAGAAAGTAAGAAACTAGCATTCTGTATGTCCCTTTGAGAACATGACCCTAATAACCTGACTGTCCCACTAGTCCCCATCTCTGAAAGTTACACAGTACCTCCTAATAGCACCACCCCGAGTACAAGTCTGTACTTATAGAGCTTTAGGGGACACCAACTGCATTCAGAGTATACCATGAGCTTCCCACTAGCACTTCCATGCTGACAGGAAGTATTCTACCTCTGTACTTTCCATTACATACACGCGGCTTTTGAGCACCTGAAAAGCAACTAATGTAACTATGAAGTTGAATTTTTGTAGCTATTAATTCTAATTTGAATAGTTACATTTAGCCATCGGTTGCCTTATTTGTTATGGTTTGTGTCTAGATGTCCCCTCAAGGCCTCATGAACTTTCACATGGGGCTTTTTTGGAAGTAGCTGAATCTAGAGTTTGTGATTGATTCATGGTTCAGTGCTGGAATTAAGGGTGAGTGATTGCTGGATCAGTCCATTGATTGGATTGGCACTGCCCCAATCCTAGTAGTCTGGATAAAATAAAAGGGGCAGAAAGAAGTTTGTTTCTCTCTTCCTTGCTTGTTGCTTTTGCTGTTTTCTACCACCATGAACAGTTGTCCCTCTTCCATGTGTCCTCCTGCATTGGAGCCAGCTGATTATGGACTGAAACCTCCACAAACTGTGAACTAAATATACCTTTTCCCCTTTAACTTTGGGCGTTGCATATTTTGTTTCAACAATGAGGGAAAAGAAACTAAGACAATATTGAAGCATGCAGATATATAGTATGAGTCAATTTTGTCTCCACATACATGGACAAGAATAACATTGGAAGGATTATGCCAAAATATAAATAATGGTTAACCATGGTCAATGGGACTATGGTTGGTTAATTATTAACATTTGTTTATGAGGGGATGTTATCTTTTAAATGGAAATATAATGTGCAAACTGCTTTGAAACACTTTTCTGTGTACAAAATGGTAAAACTCTTGGGCCTCTATCATGTACCCCTGGTAGATTTGCCTGACCACCCAGACCAAATTATATTTAATTGGAGCCCCAAATTCTTCCCAAGGACTATTCCAGATGACACAGCCCCACAATTCAAGACACCAAGGATGACTGCTCTTGAGTAACAGCCCTGGGCTTTGGTCAATGTTATTTTCCTAACAGTTTTCTTAACTGATGGACAGAGAGTAAGAAAAACATGTGTGAACAATGGGACAAGAGGACTGGTTTTAATAGATGTGCTGCAAGCTATGGAATCAGTTGAGCAAGATTCCCTCCAGAACCCCTTCTTTCATCTGCTGTCAAGGCTTTTCAGCACATCATGTACCCCAGTACAGGGAGATTTGCTCCCCATTATGGCTCCTAGCCCAGCTCTCCATCCCCACAGCCAGATCTAGGCATGTCTCAAGGATGAAAAATTATTCAAGCTGCAAGTACAGTGGGAAAACTCATCCTCCCACTGTGGGAAGTTCAAGGTGTTTGAGAATTCCTCTCACACTGCAGAACCCACAGCAGTGTGGGTTCCACTGCAGTCATGTAGGGTCATCACATAATATTCCTTTTGTCTGCATTTGTCTCTGCCTCAAGCCAAGACTAGCACAGACTAAATCAAGTATGTGTTGCGTTTCCCATTGTCCCACAGAGCACTCCTATCTGCCCCTGTGAGACTTCAGCATCCTCCTCAACACAGAATAATCATCACCCACTGATCTGAATGGATGCACTCTGTTAATCCATTTTCTATAGGTACAACAAAATACCTGAGACCAGGTAGAAGAAAGAGGTTTACTTTGACTCTCAGCATTTAAAGCTAGGAAGTCCAAGAGCATTGCATCAACATCTGTGAGGCTTCTAAGAAGGGCCTGGTGTTGCCTCAATTCGTGCCAGAAAACAGAGGGCAAAAGGACACATGCTGCAGAGGCAATGTGTGAAGGGCAGGCATGCATTCTATAATGTCACTCTCTGAAAGAAATCCACGTAGCCCTTGGAAATTAAAGTTTCTTGTCTAATTGATTGGTGATAGCAGAGCCTCAGTTGCAGTCAGGGTCTTTATTTTTGAACATTTGAGAGCAAATAGAAATAAGTCCTTATATTTGTGGGCTGCTCTATGATTTTCAAAGCACTTTCATGTACATTTGAATGACTCAATAACCCAATAAAAGTAGGAAAAGCCACTATTAGTTATCTGAGCTGCAAGGGGGCGATTGCTTACTAGGTAGTGAACATTGTAGTTTTGAACATTATTATGATTTGGTCTAAAATGTCATCAAAATTCTCTTGTGTTGAGGAGTGAGCTTTTGTAAGGTAATTGGATCATGCATCACTGTACTCATCAGTAGATTAATTCATTGATGGGTTCAAGGCTGCATGTGCTGTGAGAAGGTAAGGCCTGATTAAAGGAGGTGGGTCACTGCACGATTGAGAATGATGTATGTTTGTCCTTGATCCCTTCCATCTCTCTGCCTCTCTCTTTCTTCCTAGGTGGAGAAGTTTTCCTCTACTATATCCCTGGAACCTGCTGACCATGGGCTGCAATCTCAAATCATGAGCCAAAATTAACATCTTCTCCTTTAAGATGGATATCTCAGTTATTTTGTCCCAACAATGGAAAAACTGACTGATACAGTCACTGTGACTAGGGAGCTTGCTTCTCAATGACCAAACCATAACATGGCCCTTCTGCTTTCCTCTACTGGCACCTGAAAATGCAAGAAACGTAAAGCAGTCTGTGTTCAAGAATGTGTAAGAGACATGGAAATGAGTTTGGTGGGCCTCTAGCACTGAGTTCCAATCTTGGCTTCACCGCTTCCTGGGTGTGGGACCTTGGACAAATTCATAGCCTTGGTAAGCATCAGTTCTACCAGCAACAAGGCATAAACAATACAATTACCCCCTTCACAGAGTCTTGAAAGTGAAATAACCTTTAGCAAACTGCCTCATTCATATATAATAAATACACAGGAAAAGGAAACCATTACTATTAGTACAGTTTAACATTTGAAAACCATCCCAAAAATGTGGCCTGTCTTTTAGTATAGGTAGTGGAACTCTGTGGCTTGAATCACCAACATGGACTCCATAAATGTCTAATAAATCATTCCGAAGAGAAGGACAGAGGGTGTGATCATGGATGAAGATGGGAGCGGCTTCCTGGATGAAAGTCATTTTTCAGGTTCCTGTTGAGGTGAGTGGGTTTACCCTTTGCCCTGTGAAGTTCAAGTCTGGGGCTCTAGAAGTGAAATGGAGCCCAGTATACTCTATGGTGAGAGCCATTAACTTCTCTCCCATTGGGTTACTGCAGTGACTTACTGCCTCATCTCATGGTCTAGAAAGATGAGGCTTCTCCTAAATGGAGTTGACTTTTAACAGTATTGTTGGTTATCCAATGACCACAATTAATAATTGTAGTCTTACAGCTAATCAACCTATCTTTGTATGAGAGGAAGGTAAGAAAAAAAGGTGATCTCTGTAAATTTCAGTCTTAAAATGACAAAGTTTTTAGGAATAATCAGTGACAGAAAATAGAAATCATTTATACCCTTGTTCTTGTCCAACTGCTTTCTCCATTACTTCAATATAGACTGAGAAATCTGTTGTTGAGGATGCAGTCTATCCCACCATAGGCTGGAGCATCCCTGCATGCTCTAGGTGAGTATGCCAGTGATGCAAAATTTTGATCATTCTTCCCCTGATCCATTTTTCAGGCTGCATTTTCAGTAAGCAACCTTGAGTAATGATAAGCCATCACCCCTCAAAGAGCAGACATGCTGGTCATTCATTATAAAAGCAGTTAGTTCACCAGGCACTGTGGCACAAGCCTATAATTCCAACTACTTAAGAGGCTGAGGCAGGAGGTTTGCAAATTCAAACCCAGAGCTGTAATCTCATCACTCAGGAGGCTGAAGCAGGAGGATTGCTGTGAATTTGAGGCCAGCCTGGGCTACATAATGAGTTCAAGGCCAGCCTGAACTGTATAGAAAAACACTGTCTCAAAAAGAAAAAAGAAAAAAAATTCCAGACCCAGCCTGGGCAACTTAGTAAGACCTTGTTTCAAAAGAAAAAAGAAAAAAGGGGTTGAGGGGTGTAGCTCAATGATAGAGCACCCCTGAGTTGAATCCCTAATACTGCAACATGAAAATAATAACAAAAAAGTGAATCTCCCAAACTCAGTGTTTCTGTCCTGCAACACCCCACTGCAAGGGTAACCATCTAGGCTCATCTGTGTCAGCCCTGTCCCCCAGGGACTCAAAGTCATGGAGAACTAATGTAAATGGGAAGATTCTGTACTCCACTATGCTGTAATAAAGCCCTTGTATTCATCATCTGGGAAATAGTGACAGCTTAGCTTATTAGCTTGCAAGTAGGGTAAACTACCAGATCTTTTAAAGTTCTTTTAAAGTTCTTGCATATTGTCACTGGGGGGAAAAAAGTATCATTTTGTTGTGTTGTATCTTGTGTGGTAATTGGGGAATATTAGAGAAATGGTATTACTATAATGCCCCCAAGCTCTCTGCCAAGTGAGTTTGTCCTGTGAAGACACCGAATGACATAGGCCAGGTGACTTCGTCCACACCTGATAACTGGATCTGCAGCAGGTGCTAGAACTGACCATACCCCATTCACAAGGTGGCCACCAGTCTGAGATGTAGACTCATGCAGAAACATGCACTAGACCTGATTGGACACATCAAGAAGCAGGCAATTAGCAGTGATGGCTGCCCTGAAGTGCAATTGCAACTGTGAACCGAAGGCAAGTTCGTAAGTAGGCACTGTGGGTGAATGGAAGCCCTGAGACAGAAAACTGATGTGCATAATTAAGGTAAAGAACAAACCAATGAGTAATGAGATAGGAATGACACGCAAGAGCAGCTTTATCCTGTTCAGGGTAGAACACACAGTAAAGGTCCAGCCACAGGAGCTGCTTCCTGCTCTTTTCCAGATTTTAATGCCTGGCTTTTCCTGGGTCCTGTGCTGCTGTAGACTTTTAACAAGTCCTCATTACTTGAGGTAACTGCCATGCAAGACAGTGTGTGGAGGGTCAGTGGCATGAGTAGTAAAAGGATT
>RJWT010004860.1:0-32274 GCA_004365215.1 Cuniculus paca
CCAGAGAAGCTGACTTCTCCCTGGGATCCAGGTTCTCAGCACACTTTATGTGGTAGAGAAGGTGGTAGAGAAGGTTTTCCATGAAAAGGTCAAAGGAGGGAATACTCTCCCTAAGGACAAATAGGAGCTAAGGTGGGTGGGGTACATACTACTTCTCTCTTTGGCTCAGCTCTTTTTATTTTTATGAAAACACGATTCAATATTGGTTCTTCTCCTAAAGGTATATTTAAGGATTACGAGTTATAAAGGACACCTGATGACTCAGTCTGAAGACTCATGTCCTACTCAGCTTTGAAGACTGCCAGGCTCCAGAAAAACCTCAGAGATTTGAGAAAGGGTTAGAAGCTTCCCTAAACAGAAAATGATGGTTTTGGAGCACTTTGCTGCTCGATAAATTCTACATGATGATTGAGATGCTGTGAGAGATGTGTGTACTAAGCTAAGTGGCTCTGTACACCAAGGCCATAGCAGATTTGTGTGCCATATGGTGGTGCATGAGCTGTATATGCATGCAGGTGCAATTTTGCATCTGCATAAGATTCTGTGAAAATCTGTACTTTCTAACCCACTTGAAGACTGCATCAGAATGACAGATTCTGGAGTTATTGATAGCTACAGGGAAGAAATTGAGCTTTGTCAAGCAATATTATACTTTTAAAAACCTGTATGTTAAGACCAACATAATTTATATTATGAAGTCTGTTCATTTCTGTGCTGTTTGTTCACATCTTTCCTTCCTGAGCCCACACCCCAGTCCATTCCTTTAGAGTGAATGGCTAATTCTTTCAGTAAGGTTTATTGGACTTTCAGATGCCGTGTCTGTCATCTAGGGAATAATGGTTGCTTACCTTTCAGCCGACGCTGGCGTCGCTGGAACCGATTCAGCCGTAGAAGATGTAGGGCTGCTGTGAAGTCTGTCACGTTTTACTGGCTGGTTATTGTCCTGGTGTTTCTCAACACATTAACCATTTCCTCTGAGCACTACAATCAGCCCGACTGGCTGACACAGATTCAAGGTATGAGTGGAAGCCATTCTCTTTTTGCCCTAAGCTAGAGATTCCTGTGGCGAACTGCTCTTTAGTTTTGTCTGATGGATGTGGAATGAAGAACCGGAACATTGCTAGTGGGGACTAACTTGGAAGATGGTGGAGCCATCCATATTCAGATAAGCCCTGGAGCAGGGGTGTAGTGTATGCTGTATTGTGTAGCACACTTGCATCAGTGAATGACAGGCATCTTACTGTCCTAACCCTGAGACAGTCTAAGATTGAGGAGCCTTAGAAAGGCCATCTCCCTATGCCCATGGGAAGTTTTATCTTCCCCTTTACTATTTTCAACTTGTTTTGGTTCCTTTACTTTGAAGGCTCAGAAATGTGGTGTGAGGAGTTGTCCCCAGAGATAGCTCATTCTGCATTTGACAGTTTTGAGCTCTTGGGAAGTCTTTTCTTACATGTATTTCCTCTACCTCTTGAGCTTGTCGATAGTTTTCCCTGCTATTAAATATGACATTGATAAGTGACCACTATCATGGTGCCATGAGCAGACCAGACAGGGATTTTTCTGTCTGTGTTGCATGTGTGATTGAAAGAAAAAAACATAATATGGTGGTCTAAATGCAGAACCATAGGTTTTTAGTGATAGAAATCTCCAGAGATTGTATGATACGATACCTGTGCCCATTTTACAATCAGTGAAACCGAGGCCCAGAGAAATCAAATAGCTTCCCCAGATTTGCACGTCTAGGTAGCAGCAGTACCAGAACCAGAACCTGAAAGAGAAACAGACCATCTGTGTTGCTGCCATATTTCTGTCATGGGGTGCGGTGGCAAAGACAGGGACAGGTCACTGAGTACTTCCTGTGGGGACTATTGAGAGAGAGGTGCTGAAAGAAAAGAGAAGCCTGAGTGCCTACCACACTGAGATGTTGAGCATGGGCGCCCCTTTTCTTTCCAGATATTGCTAACAAAGTCCTCTTGGCCCTGTTCACCTGTGAGATGCTGATAAAAATGTACAGTTTGGGTCTCCAGGCATATTTCGTGTCTCTTTTCAACCGGTTTGACTGCTTCGTGGTATGTGGTGGGATTACCGAAACCATCTTGGTGGAGCTGGAAATCATGTCTCCTCTGGGGATTTCCGTGTTTCGGTGTGTACGCCTCTTAAGAATCTTCAAAGTGACCAGGTAAGGAAACGGAAGCCTGCTGCAGGTGCTTTAGAACAGGAGTTGGCGATCAGTCCTAGCCCTGGTTAGTTGAGGTTCTGCTCTGTGCTGAACAGGGACTCTGGACTCACACCCTCGTCTTGACTTGTAGGCACTGGACTTCTCTGAGCAACTTGGTGGCATCCTTGTTAAACTCCATGAAGTCTATCGCTTCACTGTTGCTTTTGCTTTTTCTCTTCATTATCATCTTTTCCTTGCTTGGGATGCAGCTGTTTGGCGGCAAGTTTAATTTCGATGAAACGCAAACCAAACGAAGCACCTTTGACAACTTTCCTCAAGCACTTCTGACAGTATTCCAGGTGAGTCCTTTCCCCTCCCAGGAGAGCATGCTGTGAGCAGCAGCCAAACTCCTGCCTTCTTGTCCATGTATAGCTCAGGAAGACAGATTCCATTTTTATTAATAATCTCTGCTTAATAATACTTTGGTAAATTTTGCCTGTGTAAGTAAATTTGTTTTGCATCCTCCTCAGCTAGCTATGCAATATGACTTAATTTTTAATACCACTAGCTATATTTAAAAAATAGTAAACCAAAAAGTTTTGATTTTGTAAAGTTTCTATGGAACAGATTCTAAAACCCTCTTGTTCCTTACTAATTTTTTTTATAACAGAGAATTTATAATTCTAGTTATGATAGATTTATGCAAAGAAATGAAATGGGAAGCCTGGATGCTCTGGTTCATAGTCAGAGGAGTTGGGCGGTAAGCATTGTAACAGCCTTCTGCCTGCTTTGTCCTCCCTGCTTGAGGTGGTGAGGACACACGGACTTTTTTTTTTGTACCAGGAATCGAACTCACAATATTGCACTTGCCAGGCAGGCACTGTACTGCTGAGCTGTATCCCCAACCTGACACACAGACTTTGAAGGCAGCTGCCCTGCTGGAGCCTCATTGGGTGCTGAACTGGAAGGGAGTGGGTATCTACATGGCTCAATGCTGATGCTCCAAGAGCAGCACACTCCACCTTCCCGATTCTGAGCTGTGGTGCTCTGCACGTGCTTTTTGCATGTAACGGCAGCGAGCATCTGAGCCTGCTGCAGAGGTGGGGAGGTGTGGCAGGAAGCACAGGGGACATGTGGATCCTGTGGTGGCTCTTTCTATGCCCAGCTCAGTCTCCTTAGATGAGCCACTTACTCTTTTCTGAAGAAACAGAGACTGGAAGAAATGATCTGTAAGCTTCTTTCTTGCATGGTCATTCAAGGTGGTTAAAATTACTGCTTTCAACCATGACTTTGCTTGTGAATTATGCTTAAAATTTGACTCCTGGTCAGTCACTCATTTTTCTAATTTCTTTCAGAAATTTGGTTCTTTTTTTCCCCCTTTTCTGTAATGCATGCCTATGGCACAAAATTTAAGGGTCAACAAAAGGATATAAAATGACAGTTCTCCCCTCTAGTCACTGACTTTTTCTAAAACCACCATTAAACATTTTCTGTGCACTCTCAAATATATATATTTGCTCATAGTGGTGACTCAGTCTACTCACCTGCCTGTGGGTGAATCACGTGGATGGCAGTCACTCTGTGTACTGTTTTGCATTTTTAATCACTTTGCAGTGTCCTTGTTGGGTGTGGTGGTACAAACCTATAGTCCTAGGACTCAGGAGGCTGAGGCAGGATTATTGCAAGTTCGAGGTCAGCCCAGGCCACATGAGTTCAAGCCCAGCTGAAACTACACACTAAGACCCTGTCTCATGAAACCAGAAAAATTTTAAAAATTTTAAAAAATAAGATGTTCATAGGAGCCTTCCTGCTTAGTCTATAAAAGGCTGCTTCCTCCTTTTGCATGGTGCGTATATTCGATAGTTTGGATTGTCACAATTTATGTAAGCAGTCCTTTGCTGGTGGATGTTTAGTTGTGACCAGTACTGGGTCATATAAACAGGGTTCTGCTCAGTGGCCTTGAACAAATGGGACACCTGGGACACATGTGTGAGAGTAGATTGCAGGACAGGTTTCTCCAAAGTGGAATTGCTGGTCTAAAGGCCGTCTTCAACTTCAATACCCTTGCCAAAGTGCCCTCCTTACAGTTGTTTGAATTCACCAGCAGTCAGCAACGCAGGGGCCGCCTGCTGCCTCACTCCCTTTTACAAGCCGGTGTTCACACTTCGTGATTGTCACTGTCTGGCAGGTAAAAATGGTATCTCATTGCAGTTTTACCAGGGGTGAAGTAGAGCGTCTTTTCAAAAGAGCCACTCACAGCTCCCTTTCTATGAATTACTTTATCTTTTCCAATCGTTTGCTCATTTTGCTACTTGATTGTGATTCATAACAGTTTGATTTTTAAAATCTCTAGTTCCAGGAGAAGATAAAGGAGCCCTCTCTCTCTCTTTCTGGAAAGCAGCATTTTTGTAAATTGCCGTCTACTTTCACCTGATTCTATCTAAAGATTGTCTGAATTTTCCATTATCACAAATAGAAAAGATTAATTTTTTTTTCATAAACCTACAAGGCATTTAGAGTTCCTTGCTTCTAAAAACCCATAGATACAGCTCTCCATTTCCACAGCTATTTAACCATATGGAATTACAATGCAGCAGTTAAAAGAACAAGACGAACTTACTGATACAGTGGGTCTCCAGGGAATATTGCTGAACAGGGCAAAAAACAGTTGAAGAAAATTACTTACTATATGACAGGTTTTATGCCTAAAAAATCAGAATATACCCACTGCCTCTTCTCCTGAGGGGTGCGTATATGTATGTAAGGTCCCAGCGAGACACTTGCCAACATCCTGCTCCCTGGGGTGAGGGCAAAAACTGGGCTAGGGTGTTGTAAAGAAGTGCCTCCTATGGAAAGATTTTTTTTTTCACTAGAAGAATCAACTCATCTCTTTATGTAATTGAAAATACTGCTTTGAAATTCTGTGGGATAATAGTGAATTTACTTGGTGCAAACTGGACTGTGAGAGGTAATCTAAACCAGACGTACGTAGCCACCAAGGAGCTGTGGGGGAGCAGCTGTGAGCTGTGAATCTGCCTGCTGTCTGACAGTAGTTTCGGCCTCTTAGATTCTGACAGGTGAAGACTGGAATGCTGTGATGTATGATGGCATCATGGCTTACGGAGGCCCATCCTCTTCAGGAATGATTGTCTGCATCTACTTCATCATCCTCTTCATTTGTGGTAACTGTATCCTTTGGCACAACCAGGGCTTTGTTGTCGTTGTTGTTGTCTTGGCTTTTTTCTCGCTGATTTCCCCTGTGGTAGTGGTGGTGGTAGCTGTGGTGAGAGGGGGGTGCCTTTACCTCAGGAGCTCAGTATGTACTTTCCTTCCATGGGACTATACTGGAGGCAGCAGAGCATAACCCAAGGCCCAGCAGGGCTTTGAGAAATGCAGGCCACCGGGGGGAGACAACGTATGTGTGCCAGGGTCATTCTGTTTGGCATCATGTCTCCCATACATGGAGTGAAAGGAGTAGCTTCAGGCAAAGCCAGATGTCCTTGGAAGGTTAGGACTGCATCTCTGCCATCTTAAGTCACTTCATAGCCAATAAGGAGACATCTTCAGTGGATTGATCTACACTCCCCGGAAGCTAATTGTACTTGGCTGACTCGTACATCCTCAGGACTCAAGCATCCACTGTCTAACTTCTCTATCATGCTGTGTAACTTTTCTCTGACTTGTTTTACTCTTCTTCCCTGCTGAGAGCACTCTTTATTCAAGACTTCTGAACTTGGCCATCAGATCTATTTTTTAACCTTGATCAGATTTTTCATGATCCTATTATGTTTGGTTTTATTTATTTTATATCTAGGAGACCTAGAGTGCAGATCCTCCACGCCTAGATAAGATATGGCATACAAAGCCCCTGAATAAATGTCATGATGAATGAACAATTCCTGAAGCATACGAATACTCTGTTTTACCTTTCCAATTTAAAGAATCCTAATCCAGATTCTTTTAAAGAGTCTCAGATTCTTTTAGCTGTTTTCCTTTTCATCTTCTTTGATGAATTTTCTTAAGTATGGAAAACGTAGTACAAAGCTGTTCTGTTTTCCTCAAGATTGATGTCTTATGCCATGAGATTGCTATGAAAACTTCATCTCAGCTAGATTACATTCTGCTAATCCCTTGACTCAACTCTAATTGAGTCGATTCTAATTCTCCAGGAAGCCACCTCTGCCGTGTCTCCTGCCTAGAAGTGAACTTACCTACCTCTGAGCTCCATCAGTTTTTTTTTCCTTTCTCTTACTTCCCTCTATCTCCAACACTAGATGATAGCTTCTTAAGTCAAAAATCTTCCTTGTCATAGTCATGTTTCTTAGGATAGGACAGGATCCTGCACGTAGTTGGCTTTTGGTGAATGTTTGTTAAATGAATGGTCAAGATTTTCTTTTTCTCTCTGTTCTCAATTAACCTTTTGGGCCACAAAGTTGAATATGCAGAGAAGTGTTCCCTGGCTACTTCTCTCGAGTTCCATGTTGAATTTATCTGAGACACTTAAAGAGTGGTTTATCCTGTGTTCCCAACTAGAATGGAGGCCCCATTTTGTCATGTTTCCTCCCATGTCCTGTGTACCTAGAACAGGGACTGGCACAGCAGAGCTGCTTCGTAGATGTTTTTGAATGAATTGCAGAGCACATTGTGATTGATGGGGGTCTGGATAATGCCCTCAAAGGTATATCATGGATTTTTGCTCTTGGAAACCATCCATTACAAGCTTATAAGACTTTCCTGCGGTTTATTTGTCCATATTTTCTTTCAACTACCGAAAAGAGTTTAGTGTCACTGCAAGGCTAGAGAGGTGGTTATGTCTTTATTGACAGGTACATTTGATACAGCTGTTCTTAGCAATGACTCTGGTAGAAGCCATCATTACCCCATACCCAACAGATGAGTACTAAAAATGAGTAACCAAGCCATTTCTGTAGCCCAGGACAAATTGCTTCCTTCAGCTCATCTCATTGCAGATTCAGTTAAAAATTAGCACAGCATATCAAAGGCATTTTGAAAGTCTTACTGTAATTTACTCATGTTTCTGTCCTCTTTAAAGTCTTGAATAGTATTAGTCAAGTGTGATACCCCCCTCCCCAGAGATCTTACTTACCCTTACTCCCTTGTTAGGTTATATTGGTTTGTGTGTTTAGCACTCCACCTGAGATTGCATACTGCACATGGTGTTTGCAGCGCTTGTCTCAGGAACTCTGGGCTCCCATAATTTTGCCTACAGGTGGCTGTGCATCAAGCAGAGAGATTCATCATAGCATGAAGTCTTCTCATTTATTTGCCTCTAATCCCCGTGTATTTAAAAAAATGTTCTTAATGCTATTGCATAAGAAACAATCATCTCCTAATTTGAGAACCTTGTTTTTAAAAAATTTTAAGGAAGGCACACATACTTCATAGAGACAGCCAAAAGAAACCTGAAAACTGGTTCACTTAACCCTTTACTATTTGCAAAAACAGTTTCAGCCATAATAATCAAAGATCTAGTCACAGTGGAATTACTCAGAAGATGGCACCATCTCACAGGAGGTTCTCTTCAGTCAGTGTTTGTAGAGTGAAGAAATGAATGAGTTCTTCACAGACTTTGAAGGCCATTTAGGAAGAAAAAGTCTCATATTATCTTATGTGACAGGATCATTATTCAAATAATATGTGGCCTTTGAGGGAGTCTGGTTTGAAAAGCATACCCCTGAGTATGTATGCTGAGGTATGTGTCTTAAAACAAAACAAACACAGGGCACTTTTTAATTCTGCCATATGTGTGTTACAGATTGCTTTATACAGTGTCTGTCAGCTATAGATTTATAGATGTATGGAAACACACAAGCAAGGAAATGTTGAAATTTACAGGTTTTCAGTGAATCTTAATTTTACCTCTTTCCAGATTTACACAGGTTTCTTGGTGTTCTGTTCTGTTCTGTTCTGTTCTGTTCTGTTCTGTTCTGTTCTGTTTTAAAGCAGGGCTTTAGACCTATACTTTTACCAAGCAAATATAACACCAAGGACAGTCACCTGCCATCAGCCTCCCAGAACATAGAGGGGTGCGACGTTTCCATTATGGACCATATGTAATTATGTTCAGAAATGTGTTGTTCCCTTAAAGTTCTCAAATTAGATATTCTACTGAATGTCTTCTTGGCCATTGCTGTAGACAACTTGGCTGATGCTGAAAGTTTGAACACTGCCCAAAAAGAGGAAGCTGAAGAAAAAGAAAGGAAAAAGATTGCCAGGTAACCCTATTTTCACCTGCAATATTTTCCCAGGGGTGCAGGAGGCGCCCAGTGGCCTGGGAGACCTGGTGGGCTCCAGGAGTGCTTCCCAGGAGCTGCAGTCTCATGTTGATGCTTTGCAGTGATTGTGGGTGACCATGTGGTATAGACCAAAGAGGAGGGACTCTTGGGCTGAAGCCAGACCCTTGGCTGTCAGCCCCATAGCTGAGAATGGGAGTCACGCATCCTCATGCTTAAAGAATCACTGCAGTTAATTTTGGTGTCATAAAATAAATGATGCATTCAATGCTGATTAGCTCTTGGATGAGAATTTTAATAAGATGATGTGTTTAATGAATCCACTGCATTAGATGAACAGGAAGCTCTGAGTTTGGGTTGTGCTATGCTCTTGCTGTTAGTGCTGTTTCCAATTAAATTCTGTCCCTCATTGGGGCTCTGCTGATTCAGAATCTTGATTAGCACTTTTATACATAGTCATATGTTTCTTGTATTCTTCTATCTTCTCTTCAGAAAAGAGAGCCTAGAAAATAAAAAGAGCAACAAACCCGAAGTCAACCAAATAGCCAACAGTGACAACAAGGTATTTCTTCTGAAATAACCTCTCTCTGTTTCAAAGTGATTCTGTTGGTATCTGTATAGATATACCACTTATATTGTGGAAGTGGCTTTTGAAAAAAATATTTTTTGTACAAAAGGTAGAGCGTGTTATATTGCTGCTGGCTTCCCAGGGGGATTCTGATTGAATTTCATCAGGGAGCTGGCTGCTAACCATCATTTTACCAGAGAACCAAGATGATAAATACTTGACCAGTTTAACCATTTAATTTTATTGCATTGGAATTGTGTGGTCAGACATGACCTCTGGTCAGGATCATGTTAGCATCTTCTGAGTGGTATTAAAATCAAAAATTTCAGTAGATGTCTGTTCCAGAGGTAACTCCAGGATCAAGTGGTCTGGGAAGTCTCAGGTACACTGTCAGGCTTTGTCTTCATCACTTCCTTGTCACCGAGACACAATCCCTGACACCCACAACTTAAACGTAGAAAGGTTTATTTTGGCTCACAGTTGCAGAGACTTCAGCCCGTGGTAAGCTGACTCCACGGGAAAGCTGCTTGAGTCATGGCAGCCAGGAAGCAAAGAGAGAAGGGAGGAGCCAGGGAGGGAGTTACACACTTCCAGTCAGGACCCCAGGGACCCACCTCTTCTGAGCAGCTCCACCTCCTAACAGGACACTCAGCTACTGAATTCATTAGTGGCTGAATCCACTGATGAGTACAGCACCCTCATGATCCAGTCATCTTCCAGAAGCCCCACCTCTCAACACACAAGACTCTAGGGCAGTGGTGGGGAACCTACAGCATGCATGCCACAGCTGGCTATTTGTATCATTCAAACCTCTGTAATGTTCATCACCACTGCTCTAGGGGGACATGCTAGATCTAAATTATGACAAACTTCACCCCACTTATGACAGCATTTCATTCGTTTGACATTGAGTTAATAAATACTGAGTGGTGATCCGATGTCAGAAATTGGGATTTTAGGAATGAAGATCAGCAAAGTCCCTGCCGCAGTCTAGGGGGAAGACAGGAATCTTAATGTGATTATCATGTAGTGTGTGTGACTTCCCTGGAACAGCAAACAGGCAGAGCAGTGGACTGTGCCCAATAGTCCTGACTGAGTCAGTGTTTTATCTCCTGTTGCTCTCAGGCCTTCTGTCTGAAGCAGAGTCACCATCTGCCTGTCCCTCCTCATTCACACTCTTGGAAGGGAAATTTCCTGCTCGGTGCTGAAGGCAGGTTGGCCCTTCACTTTGGCTCTCTAAAGTGTGTACAAGTCAGCCTCTCCCCTCCTGCAAAGATGTCTCTGTTGTTCTAGGTTACAATTGATGACTATCGAGAGGAGGATGAAGACAAGGACCCTTACCCACCTTGTGATGTGCCAGGTATGGTGGTGATGGCCAGAGATGGTCGCTCAGCTCATGAATAATGTGGCTGTGCTACCACTTTGTAACTTGCTGCTGAGTCTGTGACTGGCTGGCCCAGCTGGGGTCATGCTAGGCTACTGAGGCCACCACGGCCCCTGGGCCAGTTGCTTTATGGACCAGTTAGCTCCACTTGTTCCTATGGTCCAGAAAGCATACATAACTCAAATTGCTGGTGATGGGGAGGGAAAGTGTGGGTGGCACAGGATAGGCCCACCTATTGCTGGGGAGCCTCTCTAGGAGACTAGTTGCTAGCACTCACCTGATACTTTCACATTTGATGGGTGTGTTTATTGGCTGATAAAGTGGGACTGTGGAATTGGTGGACCTAGGGGCTGCTTGTCTGTGACTTAGAGTCCCACATACAAATTTTCAGATTAAAGCTGAGCAAGGAGGTAACTGGGGAAACAGACAGGTGGTGGAAGGATGGGCAGTGTGACTCTCACTGCTCCCACCTTGTCCGTGGACAGATGGTGCCTAGAGCAAACCTCACGCTGCAGCTAAATACACTCCTTAGACAGGGTTGCATCCTTGCTGCCTCTGACCCCCGGCTGAAACTACTTCAGAGGATCCAGGAAGGTTTTGATTAGTGTGAACTGGTAGATGATGTTAACGTTTAAGTAAACAAGAAGAATAATTAAAGCTCACATGTAGTCTTTACTTCATCTATAAAAAAAAGTGTTTCATTTAAAGTAGGTGAAGAGGAAGAGGAGGAGGAGGAAGATGAACCTGAAGTTCCTGCTGGTCCCCGTCCTCGCAGAATCTCGGAGTTGAACATGAAGGAGAAAATCGCCCCCATCCCTGAAGGGAGCGCTTTCTTCATTCTTAGCAAGACCAACCCGTAAATACCCCCTTTCTAGCCCTAACACTGCCTCCTGTCTGTAACGACCCTGTGGTTTGGGTGACTGGGCTGGGGCGAGACAAAGTGTTGCACAGTCCCCTTCTGAACTCGATTGTTCCTTGTGTACCATCCCACCAAGTCCCTTCTGGCTCCTCTCCTGCTCTATTCTTGCCTTTCACTATCAGTTCATCACTTCGTAGCCTTTCTGTGCCTGTGGGCATGTGACCAGGTCCTTGGAGGAATGCTGTTCTAGATTTTCCTTCCTCCACAGCCCTTGCATAGGAATAGCAATGGAGAAATGTCTGTGATCACCAAGATCTTCCAGTTGGAATTCACTGCCTTGGTGTTCTGTGCCCTGGTCATCCCTAGGACGCTTTCTTAATGAGTGGATGTTAAGATGCTTTGCAGGATGTGCATTTCATGATCAAGTTCTGCACAGCATCTTTATATTCAGACCCATTTAGGTGATCTTTTTCCCTTGTTGAGTTTTATGATGACAAAGTAATACGGCAATGGTATTTTTTAGGTTGTAAGTTCTGTGATCCTCTGGTAGACATAGCATTTCTCATGGTAAAATGATAAGGTGCTCACTGGGAACATAGTAATGACTCACAAGCACTATAAGTGGAACAAGTATATTTACTAGCTGGTTTCTAGGTCTTAATCATGTGAGATTAAGTGAGCCACCAAGGGAATAAGTGGCTCCTGGAAAGGTTTCTAGAATTGCAAAAGTAGTTCTTGACTGTCAGGGAGGAATACTGTATAATTCGCAGGCCACAGAGAGGTACAAATCCAAAGCAAGATATGTTGGAGTCCTTGAGACATGAAGATTTGATGATCATTTTTATAGCTCATCACTGTTTGGATGTCCTTAAAAAAAAAGTTATTGGATTAATGTTCTTGAAACCTGCAGTTCACCAAGTATACAGATGAGAGAATGGATGGATTGTCCCTCAGAGTCACAAGCACCGGTCCTCATTGCCTTGGAAGGCCTCCCCAGACTCTAGTAATAACTCGCAAGTCCTCCAAGGCATTAACCATTGAGCAGCCTACAAAGGAAATTGAACCTTCATATAAAGTTGACACTAGTTTTAAAAATGAGAAGATTTTTTTCAAAGGAAAATCTCTATTCTATAGGCAAAACAAAACAGCAACAACAAAACAAAATCCCTTTTAAATTCTAAAGTCAAATATTGAAGATAAGGACAATCAGTCACTGCCTCCCACAGCACCTCAGGGGCAGCAGGAGAGGTTCTAGTGACCCAGGGAGCCATCAGTAGAACCCAGCACCTGGAACACTGGACACAGCTTCCTGGGATGCTGTGAGAACTGCATCACACGGTGCAAAAAGATCCTTGCATGTCAGCAAGTGATGACATAGCTCACCTCACTAATGATTGCTTGTTGTGCATCATCTCTACAATGCAGCATGTATAATGAAATCTGTGGGCTGCAGGAGATTTATTTCACTGACCCCCCACTTAACTGCAGTTCCTATTTTAATACACACCACACCCACCTTGCAGTATAAGAAAGGAATTTATCTCATTCTCTGTGTTTAAATAAAAACTTTAGACAAGTTAATTTTGGCTGAGTATGAGCAAAAAATGATTCACAAGTCAGGTGGTCTTGAGAATGGGAAGAGGTTGAGAGAGTGATGCTGCGCAGTGTGGGCCAGCAGCATTTATGAACAGAAAATGGAAGTCGGGGACTGAGACAGTTTCCCAGGCAATGGTGCCTGTGCCGACTGCTGTGGTTCACAAAGACTAAGCTGTTTGTTACTTGAGTTTACTCCAAAATTTGGGCCTCAATTTGTTTGCTAAGTTAGGTCGTAGCTGGTTAGGTCTGCACTCAAGGTATGAAGTCATGGTCAGACCAAATTAGTTTGACAGTCCCCTTTTTAAGGAAGGGACAATAAACTATCAGGTTTCATGTTGTAATAAAAAGATTTCAAAATCGCACATATCTGGGCTGGAAATCCACCCCAGTTCTTAGATGCTCTGTCACCTTTAGGTTCTTTCACATCCATAAGCCTCAGTTTCCCCATCTTCTGATGGGTAGCATCTTCCTCTGTCTAAGGACTAGAGGACACAGTGTCTGTGGAGCTTCTGACATAGAGCTGGTCACTCTATGGACCCACAAAGGCTGCTGGTGGTGGGCTTTGTGGAGGAAACGGTGGTGTCACTCTGATCTGCCTGGTTGGGGGGCATGTATGTCCTTGCAGACAGCTGTCCTCCCCTGAATCTTGCACTGCAGGGGCCCAGCACACTCGGACCCTTGTTTGGGCCTGTGTCCATGCAGCAGCTTTTCTCCACAGGATCCGTGTGGGCTGCCACAAGCTTATCAACCACCACATCTTCACCAACCTCATCCTCGTCTTCATCATGCTGAGCAGCGCCGCCCTGGCCGCGGAGGACCCCATCCGCAGCCATTCCTTCCGGAACACTGTAAGCCTCAGAGAGAGGAGAGGTGGGTGGGGCTCCCTCCAAGGTCAACACTGGCCTCTGTTGGACAGAGGCCTCCTGGAGAAGAGGGTCTGCAGGGCCCTCCTGGCTAGAGCTAGGGCAGACCTTTAGCTCGTCTGGAAACCTTCATGTTTCCAGATTGTGAGTGCCAAAGATCTTGTTTCATCTGGGCAAGTTGCAATGGAATTATTTATTTTTAACTTCATTTAAAATCCTCTGCAGTAACTTACAATGTATTCAGGGACATAGCTTCTCTCTGCTCCTTGTTGCTGACATTTTGGTTACTCTTTCTCCCTGTCTGTCAGAACCACAGTCACACCTATTTTGAGATTTAGGCCTCCTGGGAGCATAGAGCAGGAAGAAGGTAAAATCAAGTCCAGGCATACAATAAGCCCAGGAGCTCTTATTTAGGGCTGTGGGGAGAGATTTCTGCCTTGTGTATAGATAAACACACAAAGCTGTCTAGCCTTGTGAATGAGGAGAAATGTAAGTCGTAATGATAATGGGGTGGCAGCATTGAGAGTCTGCGGATGTGAGGAACTTGAGGCATTGTTGTGGCAACAAGCTGTTATGCTAAGAAAACAAGTGGAGAGCTAGGTTTTCTATTATTCATCAATTTCCTAGCTTAAGGATAGTGTCCTCTGATGTATCTGTGCTGGAAAGAAATTTGTACCTAAATTAGCTATTGGTTCAGAAGGCCCTCTTAGTTCAGTTCATTCTGCATCAGGAAAGCCAAAGCAGACAGCTTCGAGGGTAGTCGTAGCCTGTTGGCTGCCAGGCCTGGGTAGTCTAATGCAGTCTTAGGTTATTACCAGGAGACTCCCTCCCGCCCCCAGAAAGGGAGGCTAGCAAATGTACGAGGCCATCAGTTCACCAAAGAGTTTAGGATTAAGAGAGACAGGTCAGTGCACCCAACTTTCTGTTGTGACAGCCAGGCCCCATACTGTTTCTCCCCATTTCCCAGTGCCTGGCCTACCCAGACTGAGTGATAAAACATATACTCCAACAGGAATGTGAAAAGCCCTTTCCTCCATGGCATGTGTTGGTGTTGATAAGGCAACAACAAAGGCACTGAGCTTGACTTAAGCTGTCCTCACAGATGAAGAATTTTCTTTTTTAGAGATCTTTAGGACTGTCTCCCCATTACTCGAGTGGAATAATGACTTTCGTGTCGTTGAGTTCCATCATAAAATTGAAGCACATAAAGGAAAAGATGCTTGGGGAAAAAACGTTACGTGGCAGACTAGGTCAAGAGCTAGACTAGAATACCTACTACGGAGTGATTTATACTTATGCTTTGTGTTTCTTTTTGTACCATGCCTATGAGTTTATTTTCTTGCTACCTTTCCCAAAATTGGAACCGTTCTTTTTAAATAGAGGTACTTGTGTTTATGTGTATTGCTTTTAAAACATTACAGTGTTTTATTTTAACCTTAGCCTAATTCTTAGTGAAAAAGCAAAGTGGAAGCTGAAGGAGGGTAGAATGATTTAAATCTTGCACCAAGTAGACTCACCAGCATTATCCTTCCTAGGTGCTGGGTACTTTCAACATTAACATCCCCACCGTGTCCAGAAGGGAATGAGCAGAAGGTGGAAGGGCTTGACAGTATATTAGAAAACACCTTCCTGTGCCTGACAACAAACACAATCAGGCAGAAGTGTTTCAGGAGATTTTATAAACCTGAAAGGAACAGGTTAGGAAAGGAGTACCCTCTGAGGAGAGCTGGCCCCGAAGCAGAGGTCCTAGTGTTATAGTGGAGGAGCAGCAGAGTGCTCCCCTGAGGTGGCTTCCATGTGTGAAACAGCATGACCTGGTGACTCAGCTTTCCCATGGTAGCCTTCCTCCTTGCTCAGCCTGTGACTATCTGAGTGGCTTGAGCAGTTGCCCCCACTATATTCCTGTTCTTGCTCTTAAGTGAATAGTTTCCACAGTCTTTCCAACTCCTGTGTCTCCAGTTCTTTTAAAACCACAAAGCAAAATTGCCATGAAGATCAGCACCTGAGGTCTCATCGTCTCGTAAAGTTGAGGCCGCCATCTTTTTGTTGAAGATGCTGTGGTCAGCTGTTCCTTGTGAGTGGCCTTGGTGGAGTGGTCAGTCTTCTTGCTACTGACCCATCTGCCCTGTCTCTGATTCTTATAGGAAGCAGGGACCTAGAAGGGGGTAAACAGGAATCTGTTGGATAGTAAGTAATATTTTCAGGAATACTAACAGAATAACCTGGACGGAAAATTTGAGGCCAAGTCAGTCTGTTCTTTGAGTGGGCCCGGCTAGATGTAAAATCAGGCTTGGGAAAGAAGAGTGTTAGATGCAGGGCAATGAATGGGAAAAGATGATAAATAAAGCCTTGCCTGGGGGACAGGGCCAGCCCAACACATTGAGGGAGGGTGGGTACTTGCTGAATAAATAGATTGGAATGCAAGTGACACGTGCCTATATTTGATGCCACTAATACCATGTTTTAAAGCTTTACTTTTTACAGTGATGGGGACTGAATGCCTGTTAGACAAGCCCATCTATATTTACATTTCCCCACCAGTGTGCAGCCCAGCTGGATGGCAGCACGCTTCATTCAGCCAAAAACACAGTTAAAAATCCAAAACATGTATGACTGTAGTTTATTGGGGGCTACAAGACTTTGGTAGGTGTAGCATACTGATGGGGAAAGGTTGTTAATTCAGCACTCCCTTAAATGAGGCCCTGTCCAGAACAGGAGCCTGGGAAGCCAGACAGCAAGAGTGGCTAAAGGTGCTCAGGCTTCCCAAGGCTCCTTGCTGGCCAGAAAAAGGAGCTATTACTGTACCTGGGTGGTCTCTTCTGAGTATCTCCGCCTTCCCGCCAGCGCAGCAGGGCATCTTGGAGAATGGGTCTCTGCCGTCGGTGGGGGTTCTGCCCCTGGGTATATAGCTGTCCAAGCCCATCTGGATGCCTTGTTCTTATTTCCACATGTTGTGCCTTGCAGATACTGGGTTACTTTGACTATGCTTTCACAGCCATCTTTACTGTTGAAATCCTGTTAAAGGTAATGATTTTTTTATTGATCTTCACTACCTAAAGCAGCTGTAGCAATAATAGTTGCCATTCTTTGTTTACCTTCCAGATGCTAGGTTATGCAGATTATGTCTTCACTGGTACTTTTGCATTTGAGATCATTTTGAAGGTAACAGGCTACGCAGTAGTGTTTAAGGACCTGCTGCTGTGTGTGAGACTCAGGAAAGAAGCGTGAAGTGTTTTTGGCTATTTTTTTTTGTCTTCTATGATCAAACTAAACTTTTTTTTTTTTAACCAAAGAATTTTTTTCTGTGATCATTCCTCCTTTTTTTTTTTTTCTGCTTCGTTTTGACCTTTGAATGCATGTAGGAGTTACTTTGGCTTCACGTAATAGTTGAGGATTATACTTTTCTTCTTTTAAAAAATCCTCTGAAATGTGTCCACTGATAACAGACACTGCTCTGTGCGTGAACTTTCTTCTACCCTTTCTGACATGAGAGAGAAAAAACATTTATCCTATGAAGGGAATGTCTCCTCATTTCTCTGACTGCAGTATGCTTACTGACCTAAAATAGTAACATACTGTACTATTTTCTTGCAACAAGTTTTGCAAGGTATCTTGGGTCCAATTGTGTTAAGACAGTTTCTGTCTGTTTTAATGGATGGGCTTACATTTACACAGACGAAGGGAGCACCTGTGGGTAGGACAGCCTAAATGTACTGCCCATGCATGAGCTAGCAGTTGCCCTTGCTGCATGCGGTTTGTGTAGTGACTGTGACGGCTGCCCAGCAGGGAGCTCATTCCTTCTGTATGTGCTCAGAGGTCCGGAGACCAACAGCAGAGAGCTGAGAAGCTCCAGGAGGGGGTCCTTATGTCTCTGGGAGAACGTGGCCTAGGAAAACTGTCGGAGCAACTATGTCTAGTGCGAAGAAGCTAAGAATCAAAACCTTCTGATCACAATTTTCTTTAAAACCATTATGAAGTTTTTGTGTGTGCGTCTCAGGAAAAAAAAAAAGAATTTTATGTTGGACTACGATGGAACTTGCACTCTTCACAACATCTTCTGTAAAAGAATCTGTAATTAATGTGACCGGATTGTGGCTTCTTTTTGTTGTTGTTAATGAAAAATAAGCTCAAAGCCAACCAATCAGTATCTGGTTAAATCCTTGTTTCACATCTAATAAAAGTTTGAGTTCATTTTTCTGCCTTGAACCCAGCAAATTTGATTGACAGTCCTTTGCTCAGGGAGAGCTGTGCGGGGGGACAGTGGCCACAGGTTGACAAGGGTCCCAGAGTAAGGGACATGGTGCAGAACACACAGGATGATACCAGGCCTCTCGGCAGCCTCTGCTTCTCCCTCAGGTTCTTGTTTTTGTCTTTTGCTTTCTTCTTCTCAGATGGAATGGGGCATATCCTACTTAGCCTATTAGCCTAGTTTGTTGTATTATTTTTACTTTCCACCTTTTAAAGTTGTTAATTGAGTGCAGTTACTCTCTTGGGTTTTAAGGGAAATGAGATCTTGAGTTTTTTGAAAAAGAGAGAAATGATAGTTGCTCTTGAATTTTTGTAGATTTATCTCTGTGACTTAAATCTTCTAAGTCATTGTTCATTTTGAAGGTATTTCAGAGTGAAAAATAAGCTAAAACAAGAAAAATTCACAAAGTTAAAATTCACCAACAATTGTCTAACATCTGTGTGCTGGTTCCTGGATTCCTCAGAAGATTTGGAAGGCTATTTATTTGGTTAAATTCTTTGCATTTGCTATTTTTGTGGGTCAGAAGGGTTGAATATTGGCAATTTGATCAAATTCAGGGCAGTATTTCTCAACCGTTCCTTTTCTTGACTGTACTTTTCTGAGCTTCCATTTCACCTTTTTTGTTTTTTTTTTTAATAATAAATTTTTTATATTTTCCTGTTTTTACTCTGGAGAAAACTTTCTTACTAAACTCTTTTTCTATCACCACTGGAAATCTCACTGGTTTATTTATAATATGTGCTCCAGGTGCACAACATGTTTGACAAGAAATACCAAGACTAACATAGGTATAATCTCATATGACAGCTTTTTCGCTATGCATGGCATGTGTCGGAGAGCAGCAGGTTTGGCAGAGCCATTGAAATGAGTGGACTTTTTATTAGTACTTATTACTGCTGCACATAAGTGAGGTTTATTTTAATAAGTTGGTACATGTGTATATCACATTTTGATTATTTTCAATCCCATTACGACTGATCTGCTTCCTCTCCCGTCATCTTTATCTCCTTCCCCATCTCTGAAAGTCTACTTTCTCATCTGTCAGCCCTTGAAATGAATGGATTGCTAAAATCAGTTTTAAAAGAGCAGTGTAAGTGGTCTGTGTGGAAAAGGGATTTAGGTCTCTGCGCACAGAGTTTGTGAGCAATGGACTCTGGTGCTCCTTTTAGCCTCCACTCAGAAGGCTTAACAGGAACTCTGGCTTCTGCTGAGATCCTAGAGAGGTTAGACCAGTACTGTGTGGGCAAGTCAGGGTGTCAGGCAGTGATGACATTGTGACAAGCATAGTCATAAGGAGTCTTTCCTAGGATAGGCTCTTTACATCTTGCTGGTGATGTATTCATGTTGGAAACCTGTCTTCACAACAATAAAGTCTAAATTGGTCTCTTTAAAATTGTGTCTGAAATCAGCTGCCCTTTTTCTGTTTTGTCTGAGTAAGTTGTTTGGTTGCTCAGCCCTGTTAGGGGTTTCCATTTCTGACTTCCTAACACATACTCATTAATAAAGCGATAGTTTCCTTGAGATTTTGTGAAGAGCCCAGGTTTCTTTGCCTCTGGAGAGAAAAAGCAGTAAATAACCCATGGTTCTGTTTATAGATGACCACTTTTGGAGCTTTCCTGCACAAAGGGGCTTTCTGCAGGAACTACTTCAATTTGCTGGACATGCTGGTTGTTGGTGTGTCTCTGGTGTCATTTGGGATTCAGTAAGTATTCGTGTGTGTGTGTGTGTGTGTGTGTGTGTGTGTGTGTATGTGTATGTATACCCAGAGTTATTGGCAGGATGATTTATGTAAGGAATTTTATCATAATTCATAAAGGCTAGGCATTGTTTTAATGATTTTATTTACTTAGCCAAGATTGCTTAATTTGTCCCTATGACAGAAGTCCCAGTTCTTCCAGGGGCTGGTTCTAACCTGAGGACATCCTCTCTCAGGCCTCAGTTTCCCTTGTATGCTGGAAGTGCTAGGATCAAGTGGCCTCTCAAGTGCATTTCTACATGGACAATGAAGATTTCTCTGGATTTTCCAGGATGCAGCAGTGTTGACCTTTTCCTTTGACCTCTAAAATTTTTCAACCAGACGGGAAATGAGGTTGAAAGTTAGTGGCCTAGGTCCTTCCCTGGCTTTTAGGGATTTCTGGAGGGGAATAGCCATTGTGGAACAATACCTACCTGCACTGTATAGCGGCTGGAGCAGAGGCTCCAGTGGGAGCAGTAGGAGTGGCCTCATTTTCCTCCTGGCCTATAAGCACCTCTGTTCTGGTGCTGACCATTATTACTCCCGTACCATAAGCTTATGGTAACCAGGGAGGAAAAATAAACCCTTTCTGGAACTGCTCTCTGTGTCATCTTCCTCAACTCCCACTGCTGCGCTGGGAGAGGGCGCCCTGTAGCTTGGAAAGATACTCATGTCAGCATCTTCACAGCTCAGGCTGTACCTGCCCACTCCAGCTGGAGCTCTTGCCCACCCAGGTACCTGGAGTGCTGCACACAAGCTGCTTTCTCTCACTAGCCCCTCAGCTTAGAGCCCTTCTGTTGGCCAAATCCTTTTCCTCCTCAGATTCACCTGGCTATCACCTCCATAGGAGGCCCACTTGGGCCACCCTTAGGTTGTGCTCTTCCAGTTGAGCACACTGCTTTCCCATCATCATAGGTACCACTTGGCATTGTGATTGCCTGTCTCTCCTACCAGACTTAACTCCTTGATGGCAGGAGAAGCCCCAGCAACAAAGTATTGCAACAGATCTTCAAGTTTAAAGAAAAACTGAAATCTGAAAGCCATGAACTACCTAGTGTTAATACGGTACAATCATAAAATATGGTGAATGCTTAAATTTTTAAAAAATTTATTATAATAAAAAACACTTTGAATTAATCACCCTCACAATACTTCTCCTCTCTTTGAACACATTTATCCCATCTTTCTTGCAGCTTTCTGAAGCAGTTCTGAAAGTCCTCTTTTATGAGTGTCTTTAGCTGCACAGTTGCTCATAGCTGCTTAGTTGCTCTGAATCCAATCAAAACATTTACCTTTCATGGTTGCTTTGATTTTGGGGAAGAGCTAAAAGTCACCTGGTGCCAGATCCAGTGAATAAGGTGTGGATGAGGACACACTGTCATGTTTTTGTAGCCTTCCTTTCTGTCGGATGGCACTTGGCAGCAGCAGTCACCATATTTTTCATAACACCTCGTAAGGACACACAAGAGGACTTCAGAACTCCTTCAAAAAGTGGCAAGATCCACCAATTGAGGAATGGATGAAAAAGATGTATAATGGAGTACTGCTCAGCCATAAAGAAGGACAAACTTGAGGCTTTTATATGTAAATGGATGCAACTTGAGATCACACTCATAAGTGAAATAAATCAGACCCATAGGTGTGAACATTGTATTGTCTCACTAGTGTGAAGCTGAAAGAAACAATATATGTATATGTATATATGTGTGTGGAGATATATATATATATATATATGTAATTAAAATAGTTATACTACTGATTTCTCTGAGCTTATTGAGGAGAAAGGTTTGCACTGGTACTTTTCGGACAATAGAATGCAGATGGCTTGTGCTCTAGGTGACTGATTTAGGGCTAGCAATGCACAATGTATGTAACATTGTCGTGTGATTGTTGTGTTTTGAAATTTTGTTTTGTTTTTTTTTTTCCTCTTTGAAATAAAGTGGATTTGGAAAAAAGTGGCAAGAAAAATGTGTTTAAAATGAGGAATATTTTGAGGGAGATTAATAGGCAATATGTCTTTTACAATAATAAAATTTAAAAATTTAGAATTCTCGATCCATTTTCATTACTCGTTGTGCACTGAGTGTGAAGAACAAAGCAAGTTTATAGTTTACATCTCCGTCGAAGTCTGTTGTGTGTCTGAGGCAGGGCTCTGTAAGTGCCCGCAGGCTTGGCTCGGGAGGCCCTGCGTAGCGTGCACTGGAGGATGGTCATATGTAAGCCCTCAAGACAGATCAACTCAGCGCCACGTGGATCCCTTGCAAATTGTGTCATGGTAGTAAAGAGGTGAAAGCCCAGCAAAATAACTTAATCTCAAAGTGTTCTACCCATCCGTGATATACTTAGTTTACTTTCTTACCTCTGCTTTTCCTCAGATCCAGTGCCATCTCTGTCGTGAAGATTCTGAGGGTCTTAAGGGTCCTGAGGCCTCTTAGAGCGATCAACAGGGCAAAAGGACTTAAGGTATTGACTGTTTTCCTTCCAGTAGAGAGGTTTGGGTGAGGCTTGGCTGTAGTTACTGAGTCTTCTGGACCAGAGCTGCAAGGAGGCCTGGTGAATTTCCAAAAGGGACCTTTTGCACTGATAATTCCACCTCCACCATGTACCAATGACGTTTCAAAAGCTATTTTATTTTTGTTAATTTGAGATGTTTTTCTAATGATTACCATTCACTTAATTCTTTTTTGTTATCGGTAGTATCTGTGTGTATTATAGTCTTTAAATCTGTCCTCATACAGGTTATACAAAGAAGAGTTTGCATTTTCTTTAGCCTTTTATAGGATGAGGAACCCTTTGGTCCTGTGTGCCAGGCAGTGTTGTGTACCCCATAGCATTTCCTTCGACTCTATCAGTTCTTTGGAAGCAACCAAAGAGGTGCCTACTTACAAGTGCTCCTCACAGTGACTGTGGTTGCACGTTGGCACCTCCCTGCAGATAACCTGAAGAGCAAAACACAGAGGAGTGCACGGTTGGAAACCCATATGATAATGCCCACATAGAAGCCCTTGGTGAGTGTTAGCTCACCTAGTGGCTAAAATAACAAAGGAAAATAATGTCTTTCTTTCCTTTTCCCCTTCTTCTCTCCCTAGCACGTTGTGCAGTGTGTCTTTGTGGCCATCCGGACAATTGGCAACATCATGATCGTCACCACCCTCCTCCAGTTCATGTTCGCCTGCATTGGGGTGCAGTTGTTCAAGGTAGAGCGATGGCCTTTATGCCTGAGGCCAGGCTGATTGCCTTAAGGAGAAGCCCATGCTTGACTGTCTGTCTGTTTTACACCCAGGGGAAGTTTTATCGCTGCACAGATGAAGCCAAAAGTAACCCTGAAGAATGCAGGTCAGTGTCCTGGAGAGCAGAGTAGAGAATTTGGAAGAATAAATAAAAAACCTCAAGGATTCACTCATGCTAGTGTTTCAGAACTTTTTGTCAGGGATAAAAAATTCTGGTGTGCTCAAGTCATAGCTGAATATATGTTGTTTAGTATTTGTTTTTTGTTTTTTTTTTTTTTAAGTTGTGAAATTCACCTAACATAAAACCAGTGGTTGTTAGGGTACAATTCAAGAGCATTTAGTGCAGTCACATCACTGTGTGACATCACCTTTAGATTTAGAACCTTTTCTCATCCCAAAAGAACAGATCAATGGTTTTTGCTATTTGGTATAGAATTTATAAACAGGGATGTGATAAATAACAATTGTGAAATGATGCAAATTGCTGTCCTTGCATGCGGCTGGTATTCCCTCTAATCAGATCTTGCACTCAGCTCTCTGGTATGCAGGAGCTGGCCACCCTCTTATGGTAGAGTTTTCAGGTTTCTGCTCTTCTTGTACCTGTCTCTCATATTTGAGCCATACTTTCATTCTCAAGAACTGACAGAGGTGAGATAAAGCAGGAAGTGTTCACGCCTCTTATTCCAAGATGCCCAGTGAAGAAGAAGGCAAACATAGAGACCATTGCCCAGAGCTTTAGACTGTAGAATCTTATGTATGTCCCCATCCTTCACATATGTAACTAACTTGGGTCTGCCTGCCTGTGTCACTTATGTTGGTTTGGAGTTTCCTTTAAGCAGAAAGTGCGACACAGGGCAGCAGTTGTTGTAATTTGACTGTGACTGTGTAGGTCCAGAGGCGCCATTCACCCAAGATGTGGAGTGGAGAGTGCCTCCTGGAGCAGGGCAGTACAGGAGCAGAGTGCAGATGCTGTCCCTTCCCTCCCAGAGCCCCTGCTTCCTCACTTGTAAAATAATAATCACGGGGTCCATCCAGAAATGAAGTTCTTTGAGAAATACTGTATGTCAGAAATTATGGAATTCTTTTGGGGAGAAAACTGGCCCTATCGTGAGTATGAAGAAAAAGAAATGCGATAAGAATATACCTGCCTGGGCTTATTTCCCAGAGCCTTTTGAATTTCCTATGCCAAAGCTTTGATGCTTCTGCACATACTCTGAGCCTATTTTTTGTGAGACACATTTACTCTCTTGTGGTTTCCATTTGTTAACAGACTTGCTTGGTGTCTGCCTAGCTGCTCTAGAGAAAACACATTGCACTAGTAGTTATTCAGTAGTTGCTTAAACTGTAGAATAGATTAAATGCAGGGAGAGCAAAGGAGGATCTCACCAGTGTCACGCTCATGTGCGTGACTCTGCTGGGGTGGAGTGTGTGGCATGCCTGGGAGTAGGGCTGGGGCTCTGTGGCTGACTTGGTGCTGTTTCTACCTGCCTCGTGTGAAGCCAGAGTGATGCACACTAATTTTCCTCCACAGGGGGCTTTTCATCCTCTACAAGGATGGGGATGTCGATAGCCCAGTGGTTCGTGAAAGGATCTGGCAAAATAGTGATTTCAACTTTGACAATGTACTCTCTGCTATGATGGCACTCTTCACGGTCTCCACTTTTGAGGGCTGGCCTGCGTGAGTATAGAAAACGTATAGTCTTCCTGGGAGGCTCCTACTTGCTCCTTGAGGGGCTCTGGGCTGAGACCACTCTCCAGGAGTGTGTCCCACTTCTGTCTCAGACAGGTCCTGTGGCTCTTTAACTTTGGACCACTTACCATGACTTCTCAGCCCATAAGGGTCCTCTGTCTACACTTGATCTTAGCCAAAGGGCCAAGAAGCAATGAAGGGGTCCTCTGTTTGATTAGCAAATGATTACCTTCTGCGGCCTGCTAACAGAGTCTCAGATTTGAAGCAAGACAGTGTAGGTCCTGGGCAGCATCTCTAGGTGGGACTAAGAGGCACGTGCTGTGCATGCTCCCGTTGGTAACTGTTTCAATAAAGCTGCCGTTCTGCTGCTCCTAAAGGGGGTTTTGACAGTGTCTCCAAACATTCATTCATTCCAACGCCTAGTGTTAATACATTACCAAGTGTGGACAGTGGCCATCGTGCCATGTCTTTCATGAAGGCACTCACTTGCTCATTCATAAAGCGTGCTTTGATACCAGCTCCCTGCAGCATGCTGTGCTCAGTACTGGTCCAGCTCAGTGGTAGAGTGCTTATTTAGCCTAGCATGCACGACCCCTAACACTGAAGAAAAAAGAAGAGAGGAGTAGAGCAGTCTACACCTCATTCCTCCCTTCAAAGCAATCTGCACCTCATTCTTCCCTTCAAAGCCCAAATTTAGTAAGAGTGCAGGTGGTCAAAGGAGGCGGGAGCTATAGTATGTCCTAGATGTAAAGAATAGGTCCTAAAGGATGGCTAAGGTTTGAGTGGGTAAAGAAGGAAGAAGGCAGAGTACAAAGCGAGAATCTCTTTTACCTTATTTGCTCTTTCTCTGATGTTCCATGCCCGGAAGAGCTACAGAAAGTGGTCAGACTGGTGCTTGCAAACTGACAGAGCACTCCGCTGTCTGTTTGAGTCATATATTTTCAGAAGCTTCTGTAGGGTGCAGGGAAAATTGAGTGGGGCTTGCTTGTTAGGAAATTCGTCCTGGGAGAAAAGAGGCACTGGACAAGACCTTAACTTGGAAGAAGTGCTAGCCATAGTGCTAGTTTTAGACACTGTGCTTTAGAAAGTTACAGGGACAGCTGAGGAAAAGTGCACCAACCTAGTACTTGGGGCTACAGGAACCAGACTCCTATCCTAACTCTGCCCCTGTACAGTGTGACCATGGGCAGTTGGATCCCTCTCTGAGTGTCCGTAAAATGAGAATGACAATAATGCCTGCCTTTTCAGACAGACGCACAGAAGAGGTGGGGGATGTAAGAGTGTCTGACACAATGGCGCGTCGTTGTGTTTTAATCTGCATCAGAGTGGGAACAGTTAGAGTAATTTTCTTGTTCCTGTTAAGAGTTCTGTTTGACATATATTTACTTTTCGTGCTTATTTCAGTTTAAGAAACTTCCCTTAGTTCTATGGAAATACGCTAGTAGGATGCTTATTGCCTGCTAGCATGTATACAGTTTCCACGTCATCTTATGTTTTATGAGCAGTGTTTTTCTTTCTGTGACGAGAAGTGTTATTGAATACTTGTGGAATCTTTTGGTTTTCAGTGCTTGCAGCAGTCTTTCATGGATTATATCCTGGGTGACTCCTCCTCTAAGTGCCAGCTGGCTGGGTCTGAGGAGACATAGGACGCCTCAGAGACTTGACTGTGTCCAGAGGCCTTGAAGAGGGCACCCCGTAAAGGGTTGACAACCAGTGGTTTAGGGAGGAGTTCAGAAGAACTCTGGGACATTTGAGAGGGCAGGAGACTGGACTGAATGAGGTTAGCAGGTCCTCACTTGTTTTCTCTGCTCTCCAGGTTACTATATAAAGCCATCGACTCAAATGGAGAGAACATTGGCCCAGTCTACAACTACCGTGTGGAGATCTCCATCTTCTTCATCATCTACATCATCATTGTCGCTTTCTTTATGATGAACATCTTTGTGGGCTTTGTCATCGTTACATTTCAGGAGCAGGGAGAAAAAGAGTATAAGAACTGTGAGCTGGACAAAAATCAGGTTAAAATCACACACTGTTTGTGCTTCTGTCCCTTCAGGAAGAGTGGAGCACCTCCTCCTCTGAGTGCTTCCCCATGCTCAGAGAGGGCACCCCCTGAGCCAGCCCTGTTCAGAGCATGCTCTCAGCCAGGTCAAGTCACCCTTCTGGAATGACAATCTGGAAAATTAAGCCCCCAGATATAGAAAAGACTTAGTGATTGTGAACTCCATCCTCCTTTCTATGATCACTAGTGACAGCTCAGAATCTTGTGGGATTATGCAGCCTGCGGTCCCTCAGATTTCCACAGTCCCTACCAAGAAACTATTTAATATCTACTTAGAGCAGACATTTCTTACCTTGGTACTACTGATGCTTTAGGCTGGATAACTTTTTGTATTTGTGCTTGGCACTCTGGGATGTTCAACATCTCTGGCCATCTACAACCCACTAGAGGCCAGTAGCATCCCCTTCCTCCAGTAGTAAGAACCAGAGTACTCTAAGGCATTGGCAGATGTCTTCTGGAGAAGCTGAATTGCCCCCGGTCCAGAGCTAATGACTTAGGAAGAGCCCTCTAACACCACTGGGAAGGTCATACACTTTGAACTTGGGACTAATGTTCCACCAGTGTTGTTATTTTATCTAGTACCTTGTCTTAGCTGGTCTGGTAGAAGTGGGGGCCTTTGGCTATGCTCATGTGCTAACACGAGGAAGCCAAGAGCCCCATGCTCTGGTTCTCCTGTGCCTGTACTTGCTTGGTGACTCTAGCTACATGCCTGCTCTTCCCAGGACTTGCTTCCTTATCTCTAAATGGAGGGCATTAAGGAGCTAAACCCTACAACTGGCTATGAGATTCAGAGTCTGTTCTAGGACTTCCCCAGTCCTCCTGCTGTACCATTTCTGCTTATCCATGACATAGTAAAGCAGAATGACCTGGCAGCCTGGCTTTCTCGAGGTGAATTGGCAGTAGCATTCTGTTCCAGGCTGCAGCCGTACCCACTGCAGGAAATGTGAGGATGCGCTGCTCGGTCTGTGGGAGGACTTTTTTTTTGAGTTGCCAGGGTGTCCTTGCAGACCCCACTCTTTTTCTGCTGGAGGCCCAGGCCCAGGCCAGCCAGGAAGGACTGGGGCTATAAGAATGTTAGCAGTGAGGTCCTAAAGAGGTTCAAATCCAGGGGGCTGGGACCCTGGAGTCAGCATGTGAGGTCCGAGCAGCACTAAGTCCTGAACACAGGAAGCTTGTCCAGAGCTTGCCCACACCTAGAGTCAGAGCATTAGAGTAGGAGCAGGGCTAGGTCCTCAGGATGAGCTGAAGGCATTTGGGGTTGGATGCCCCCTCTGAGCTTGCTGCAGAGGACAGACTAGTGTCCGCCCTCAGAGTGAGTAGGACAGTGCTCTAGCTAGACCCAATCTTAGTTCAGTCCCACTGTCAATACCATTAACACTTTGGGCTCCTGAGAGGCATCTTACGTGAGTTTATCCGAGCTGCCAAGGGCTGTCAGTGTTGAAGTAAGCCCACCCCTCTGCTTCTTAGAGACTTCATGCCTGTTGGTAGTTGGCTTCCTCTCCCAGAGCACAGCACAGGCACCCTGGAGACCTGCCGTACTAGCAGAGAGGAAAGGCAGTGGTAAGACCTAGGCCCAGTCCTTCCTCTGCTTGTATGTACCTTGCAGGACTTCAGCAAGGACAGCAAAAGCTCTTCACTGCTGTTAATAGTAAGCAGAATGGGTGCTCTGCTTCTCCTTGAGGTAGCTGAGAGGAGCAGATGGCAGTGGAGGTTGGCCCTTTCAGTGATTCCATGTGCTGTGCAGGTTGGGTGCTGGCTTGTGTCATCTTCACTGTTGTCCCTCGTCCCTTCGCAGAAGGCTGAAGTGAGGTCTTACAGAGAGATGACACTGTGTGCTGCTTGCCTAGCAGTGCTCAGTACCCAGTGTTTGCCCTTTTCTGCCATTGCAGCGTCAGTGTGTTGAATACGCCTTGAAAGCACGTCCGTTGCGGAGATACATCCCCAAAAACCCCTACCAGTACAAGTTCTGGTACGTGGTGAACTCTTCGCCTTTCGAATACATGATGTTTGTCCTCATCATGCTCAACACACTCTGCTTGGCCATGCAGGTAAAAATGGAGACAGCTGTGGGGACCAAGTGTGGGCATTCTGCGCAGCCCCGTTCACCAGATTCTGAGGGTAGAGTGCTGCCCCCTCACAAGAGGATGGGTTTCATTTTCTGATGTTATTATGTGGCAGAGTCCTATTCTGGCTGTCCTTACAGTTTAAGATTGCTTCTTCGGTCTGTATAGTATGGTGGCCATAACATGTCCCCAGAGCCTGCTTGTGGCACTCAGCTCCACATGGGCCTTCTGTGGCCAGAGAGTGGTCAAGGACCAAAGCTATGGAGTTCCATCAGGCAGGCACTTCAGTCCTGACTTTACTCCTTACCCACTGGGTGGCCTTGGAAAATTATTTAAGTCCCCTGAACCTTACTTTCTTTATGGGTACAATGAGGCAATCTATTGCACTTACCTCAGAGATAAGATTTATGCTGCACTGTTAGTGTCAGGCACTTTGACCTGGGCCCACCGCACCATAACAGCCAGTGTTCAGAAGCAAGGCCTAAATCATATTCCTATCTTCAAGGGGCTCCCAGTACAGGAGGGGGGTTCTAGTTCATGAAATACTGGATTTGACTCAAGTACTCCAGTTATTTCTTGCTGACATCAGAGGCAAGCAATGCAACTCTCTTGATTTAGCTGTCAGAATACAGTGTGGTATCAACAGTGAATGTTTTCAGAAGTTACACTGACTACTAGATATCAAATTGGGACAGGAAACAAAGACAAAAATCTAGATCGATGTAGATTTTGCCCAAACTTTAAGAACTCTCAGTGCTGTCTGGAAAATGGGCCTAAAGACAGTCAAGGATAAGGTATCTGGCACTTTTCTTAATTTAAGAATGCTTTATGTGTGAAAAGAACCATGTGATGTATGGAAAAATCAAGGTAATACTGTCTTTTATTAAACATATCCCTAAATGGCACAAAATTCATCCCTAACCAAATTCCTCCTTTATTCATAGACATTTCAGTGGTATCTGTATTGTGCCTTAGTTGAGGGCCTGACAATAAGCTCTGCCAGAAGAAGGGGTGAATTCCCCTTATCTTGTGCTTAGATAGTAGATATGTTCCCCCCCATCATTCAGTCATTCTCATCTTGTCACAGACCCCTGTGCTTTGTGGGAGTTCATTTTGTGATGCAGTGCCAGTTAAACTTTTGGGAGATGGTGCTGCCAGCCCACGGAGGGTGCCTATAACAGCCCAAGGGGCTGGGGAGCCACCATCAGTGAGGGTGTGAGATTGTGGCCAAGTCTTTCAGAACTCTATCTCTGTCTTCATCCATAGCACTATGAGCAATCCAAGATGTTCAATGACGCCATGGACATTCTGAACATGGTCTTCACTGGGGTGTTCACCGTTGAAATGGTTTTGAAAGTCATTGCATTTAAGCCTAAGGTAAGTTGCTGAATCCAGTTTGCAAAAGCTATTGATGAATCACTCCAGAGAAGCACCCACTTCCTGTTCACCTTGTGTTACTGAAGTATGCTGCATTGTTCAGGCTGCTAACTGGGTTACCACCTGATAACATTAAAATCTGATTAGGGCAACTATGTGCACATTGGAAAATAAATCTACAAAAACAAAAGCTCATGAAAACAATTCTGAGAAAAAAAAAGAGGCAAGAAGTGGGAATTTGTAGGCCAAAGATTGTTTTGAAACCTGATTTTGTTTCTAGAATAGCATGTATCATGCCATCTCAGGAAAACCTGTCTCGTTATCTGAGCATTGGGGAAAATATTCTGACCGCCATAAGAAGGAGTTTGACCCTGATTTTTCTTTCAGATTTTTAACATGGAGACTTTGTTTTTTGTTTTTTCCTAGTCTTACAGCATCCTTTTCACCTTCTATGGAAAGTTCTAATGCCAATTGCAGGCCTCTCAGAGTCATAACATTTTTTGTTTGACTGAGAAAACTTTCACTAGAATTTAAGAAATGGAGATCTAAAATGTTATTTTGAGGACCTAGCATAATGTATCTCCTTTGGGAAGGAGCAAATCCAGTCCCATGCTGTCCAAGGTTGTAGTCTAATAGACAGTGTAACTCAGGGTTGAAGAGTGTAATTCTAGACTGAACTGATTTGGATCTTCATTCCACTACTCACTAGCTTAAGAAAGTTCCTTCCCTGCCCTATGCCTCAAGTTTCCTCATATGTAACATGAGGATACTGATACTCCTCTTTCCTGGGGCTGCTGTGAAGAGTGAAAAGTTATTGTACTATAGTCAGTGCTTAAAAGAGTGCCTGGGATGTGGAGCCATGCTGTGGACTGTCAGCTACTGCCGCTGCCCCCACTCCCGCTGTTGTCATCATCAAGCAACAACATCCTGTCATTATAGAACCCTAGATAGAGAGGCCAAACCCAGCTGACCTGTGGGGCATTCAGGCCTCATCTCCTTTCTAGCACAGACCCAAACTCTCAGAGTAGGAGAGTGACAGAGCCATTTTGTTATCTGCATGCAAGGTATCAAACAGCACTAATGTAAATAAGGCATAGGTTAAGAAAACAATGGTTTCATGTATTCCATAATTATATGAAATTCTAATTCCAAACTGTTCCTTTCTTCAATTTTAATTAATTTCTATGCAATCTGTATCAGATCTTTGTGGACCAAAAAGAAAGGACATTTGTAAGTGATTAATTGGGGTGATTGCAGTGGGGTCCAATTTGGCACCTTGTGCATGGCCAAATGTTACCTACTGTGACTTGTCCATATCTGCAAACATAAACATTCCCTCCTTTTCCAAATTCATCTTAATTTCTTTTAAAACTTTGGTTTGCTTCCCTCTTACCTTTACTTCTTTGAGCAATATTTGTCTGAGCTGATGGAAAAGGTTGCAGAATAAGCACATGAAAAGCACTTGAAGAGGGCACATAGAACATACCTATTGAACATTTCCCAATTCCATGTGCCCTGGCCTCCTTTGCCTGGTGGTTAAGCTCTGTAGTTTTTGAAAGCTCGTTCCAGGCTGAGGAAAATGTATCCTCACGCACAGTGTGTGAGTGTCTAAGAAATGCCTTCTGTGTGTGTGTATGCGTACATGAGCGTTTGTGCCTGATTTGTGTGCACTTGGTGTTCATATGCATTAGTGTGTGTACATGGGCATATGTTTGCGTATGTGTGTGTGTGCGTGCGTGCTTGCGGGTATATCTCTAATAGGCCAGTGCACTGATAACTCAGAGCGCACTGCTCAGCCCAGTAAACCTCCAAGCCTGGGAGGAGAGTTCAGTGGCGTGTGAACAGATGGGTGATATCAAGGGGAAATGAGTAGCTAATTTATAATCAGTACTGAGAGATCAGAGTTTTTAAATGGGTGGTTTCCACCAGATATTGTGTTTCTTCTTACTTTTGCTAGCAAGATATTTTCATAGCATAAGATGACCTCAAATTATAATTGAGAGAACTTTTAAAATAAAAGTACTGTACCTCTGCATCTGAAGAGCACTGTCCATATGTTCACCAAAACCAGGGAAAATAGGTGTGTATTACTACGTTTCTGGATGCACAAAAAATGAATCCACCAAGAATCAAAGCTCTTCTTGAAATCTTTCTTGACTTTTCTTTTCTTTTTTTTTTTTTTTTTT
>RJWT010004861.1:0-32254 GCA_004365215.1 Cuniculus paca
TATTTTAAAAGTAACCTTAGAGTATTTATGTATTTATTTATTAATTACCAGGAATTAAATTGAGGACTTTCATCACCACCTATTTTTGGTTTTTATTTTGAGGCACTAAGTTGCCCAGTCTAGGCTCAAACTTGTGATCCTCTTGCCTCAGCTTCCCAGAGTACTGAGATTACAGGTAGGTGTCACCATGCCTGATCGAATATTCCCTTTTGCATTTTAGACACACCCAAATCTCATATTTATAATAGATATCATACTCATTTTGTTTGTAAATAGACGTTGCCCCAAACAATTATGGGACCATGAATTAACTCAGAAAAATAATAATAATAAAAAGAAAAATATAAAATTATAATATAATTTCAATATGAGATAGGGGAGATTAATTGAACTCATATTTATTTTACCTACTTGACATTTTACATTAATTTGCATACGTGTCTACTGAATTTTCTAAGGTGCCCGATATTCTGGCTACCTTTGTTTAGTAAGAAGGGAAACGATTTTCAGAAGGATGTTTCTTCCCCTACCCTAATTCTTCAAATAAAATGAGCATGAATGTTGGTGTCAGAACCAACTGAACTTGAACAGCTATGATTTTTACCAGGCATTTTGCCCTGAATGAAATTTACTCAATGAATCAGAACTTATTTCCTTATCTGTAAAATCAAACTAATAACACCTGCCCATATGACGATATTTACTACCTAGTAGGTACTTCACTACAGACACCTTCCCCTTTTAACCTGGTCTTTACAGTAACTGTGAGTGTTGTAACATGTCATGATTCCCCCTTCACTTGTGACCTAGGGCAGCATCCTTCTGGACTCTGCTAGAATGCGTTATGCTTTTCTGTGTGTGCATTTCACCCTTGGCATTACATTGTATATTATGTCTCTCATGTTTTATATATATGTGCAAGGGCCTGCTTACGTCCTTTGCAGAGGGTGCAGGGTGGAAGGTCCTGAGTAGGTGTTGACTGGTTTTCTTCCCCTCCATCATGACTAGGCAATAAGAAAAGAGCCTGTTCTCCCTCCTCCCTCTCTTTCTGCAACACATGGATCTTTCAGGGTTTAAAAGAACCCACCCTGACTTGAGCAGGCCCACAGAGTTCCATTTAGTGTAGGTTTAATAAAGAAGTGGCAGATAGAATCATCTAATATGTTCAGCACTTGATTACTCAAGTGAGTATTAGCTGCTCTGTGTAAAGCCCACAGGGAATTCTTAATCTTCAACCAGCTTTCACTGGTCAACCAGCTGTTTTCTGCTTAGGGAATTAAACTTGATGCTTGTAAGTAACTAAGCAAAATATAATTAGGAAGAAAATCTGTATTTTAAAAGAAGTATATGATACATTCCAAAAATAAGTATGTGTCCCAGATTGTAGCCTGATTTTTCTTGCTCTATCTTAGTGATTAGCTACAATTTATTATTATAATTATTGGTCAAATACTTCTCTTTTCCATCCAAAATGCTATAATTGAAAAGCGATAAAACTGATATTCCCTAAACATTAATAGCGAAATAAATCATAAGCAAATAAGTAAGAAAATATTTCCAGTGCCTTTTGAATGGGATCAAGGTATGTATGTCCTGTGTATATGTTTAAAATCCTTCCACTTGGTCAAAATGCTTTCAAAAATGAAAAGAATGGCTGATGCTTCTTGTTCAGGCTGAAAAGTATTGTGATTACAATGAAAAGCATGGCCCCTCTTGAAGTTTAGTTTTTTACTTCCTTTCTTTGAGTATAAAGCAAAAAGGAGGTTTCTCTAAGAGTCCTAATAGAAGCTTTTGAATGATCTGCAGAGGTAGCATTGAGGTGAATGGAGTCCATCAAGATTTGCCAGAAGTATGAAATAATTATCGAAAGGATTCCATTAGAGACGAAAGCTACCTAGACTAATAGAGACAGAAAAAGCTGACCCTTTACAGACTCTTAACTTATTCTAATGGATGGCCTTAAATTGAAATCAAGACTCAACTGGATCACTGATTCTTAAAGAAAAAATATTGAGCATAGAGGCATATAAGCAAAAACTGGAAAAATGAGCAGATAGTTAAAGTTTAGAAGAAAAAGTATTATTTTCTTACTTTTTTGAGCTCACAAGAATGGAAGGTAAATTATGGGATGTATTCTCATGAAGTAAAAATTAGTTTTAAAAAGAAACAAAAGCTGTGATCATGTGCAGCATGATCACAAACTCAACAAAAAGGAAAGTGCATTATGCATTCTTATTAGGTAAAGCAGAGATTTCTGCAGCCAACCATTGGCTCATATGTCAAAACCTATGCTTTGTTCTGGGGGTGGGGGTCGTGGAAGTGCTGCCCCAATACATAGCTTTGGATATGTATTCTGCAGTTCATGCTTCAATAGACAACATGCAGACCATATATTCACATATGCATGTATGCATATACATAAATGTGTGCATGCACCTAGCTAGGGTAAAATGGGTCAAATTTCTCAAATTATCTAAAGTTCCCTATGTAAGTAGTAATGGATCCCTTTTTTTTTCTGGTTGTTCCAAAGCACTTCACAACAGATGAGTAGAAGTGTTCTGGGTATCAGATTGATAATTAAGTGACTTGTTATAGTCAGAAATTGCTCTGAGTGTGGGGTCAGCTGAAGTCAAGAATGTTAAGCTCGCAAGTGGAACTGCGAATGCGGCCCTTTAGTTGTCGTTTCAGTTAATACTAGGTTGTTCCTGATGAACACAAAATGGCCAGTAATATGAAGATGGAAGCAAAGAATTTACTCTACAATCTCAAACATACCACTGGGATGTTTTAAAATTGCGTATCACTTAAATGTGTATGTTAGACTTAAAATCATAGTTAAAGCTAATCATTAATGAATTGGGTGATTGCTCAAACACATCTTCTGAGAGAATATGGGAAAACCTAAACTGTATTTAATGAATCTGTAGAGAATTGTATATCATTGATGTAATTTTATATTGAAAATAACCCCTTAAAAATGACTCAGCAGATTCTAGCGATGCACTTCTATCAAAATTTTCTAATTTTTCTTCTTAAAAACTATAGGGTATTTTAATTTATTATCAAATTATATAATTTTAATCAACAGATAAATATTGGTTAAATAAATCTGTACATATATCTAAAATATATTGTATATTATATATCATATATTTATTTGGGTGAAGTCATGGGTTGTTGGGCTTTTATTAACAAAATGTTTTATGAAATATAAAATTATTTCTTTTAAATATAATAGGACATATCTAAATGTTACTCTAAATTCTTCAGAGTAACTTGTGTCTCACTATGTCTTTGTATTATAATATTTATATGGTTATATTCCCAAAAAGTTTCATAAATATTTTTAAAAATTCTTTCTCATAATTCTATGAAGTTAATGGGACAAATGTTATCATCAGCACCTTTTTACAGCTAAGAATACTGAGGCTCAGAAAGTAAGTAATTTATTCAGTCACCCAACACAGAAATGGTGGAATCTAGATTAGAATCTACCTCCTGACAATTTCACAGAGTATGGGATGTGGGTTCAGGTGTGGAGTGGGCAAGTGATGATGATGATCGCTCTTCATAGTTGAAGATGCTTGTGCTGGTGGCTTTTGAGATACAGCAATGTGAAAGTGGAGAGGAAGAAAAAGAAAGAAAAATGAATGAGTCCAATTCCCACAGTAAAGGAAAAGTGATGCTTGTTCGGTAATTATTTGACTGTACTGCTTGTAAGATGTTTTCCTATTTAGGACTCATGTTTATGTCTTCCAGACTACATAACACTCTTGTTTAGGAAATAGATACTATATTACAGAAAATGAAAATTTTCATCCAACTCAGTATTGACCAATGGAGAGTGAATTCTTTGTAGAAAATGTCGTTATAAGCATGGCCTTAGAGACCAAGATATTGGTTGAAACTAAGCTGAGATGAAGTTTACCAGCACTGGATACTATTAGATTTAGATTTAGCTGTTGAAATAAAAGATTTACTCTTAGTAATTTTTTTTTTTTGCTTAGAAATCCATTTCTTATATCTACCTCTTGAACAGGAAATTTCTCCTGTACTAGAAATTTCTCCTATGTTTAGAAATGTCTGTCTAGATGTTTAGGTATGGAAAGCGCAATTATTTCTTGATTCTATGAAATAGGATTTTTAAATACTCACAGATTTAATGTGTCTCAGTGACTTGGAGTACTTTATAATCATCTCTCAGGAATGACTTGAGAAGTAAATACACAGAATGTAAAGCCCCTTCTACAAATTTAACCCTTGACATGAATGAATGCACCTACCTAATTGACTGGCATCAGAGGTCATGAATCAAGAGATTAGCAAATATATTAAGATACACATATGAAAAATAGTGAAATAGCTACTATAATATCCCATGTTATAGTAAAAATTTGTTTAAAAGGTTTCCCCTCAACCAAATATATTAGCATCTATCACTTGTTTGGAAGACCAACTCCAGCAGAGTCAGAGTGTTTAAATGTCACACACTGTGACAGAATAGATAAAGTCCAAATGGAATTTTTGGATTTTTAGACATTTCTGATGAATAACTTGAAAGGAAGATACTAAAGTATGAGTGTTCTATAAATTCTGAAATGCTCCAATATTTATCAAATTTAATCTTACTAAGTATGTGTGTGTGTGTATACATATATATATATATATATATAGTCTTTTTGAAACAGGGTTTCACTGTGCAGTTCAGGCTGGCCTTGAGCTCATTTTGTAGCCCAGACTGGTCTCGAATTCATAAGGATCCTCCTGCCTCAGCTTTCCGAGTGCTGGGATTATAGGTGTGCACCACCATGACCGGTTTAAGTATGCATTTATATTACACTCTAGGAAAAAAGAGAGAAAGATTAATTCCTTTCTGGTAAGTATTTCTCAATTCCTAAGGAGCTATCTTATGCTGAATTGGATTACTTTAACTATTTAATATTAAGTGAATCCAAAGTGATGAAAATGCCCAGGCCAGAAAGTGCACCAATAAGCAGCTTTTTTAAATGAAGACTTTAGATACCACCAGAAAAGTAAAAAGTAGAAGAGAAGGATAATGTAATAGTAGATTCTGATAGCCCAAATATCATGTTGATCATTCAGTAGCACATTTATGTAATAAACTAAGAGTAGCTCACCCTATGAATTAACTTTGGGGTGCAATGTTTTGTACACACACACACACACGTACCCATGCACACGTATATCACATAGTAAAAAAGTAGACAAGACCTTTGACTGGCCTTTGATAAGTTAACACTGTCAGAGCATTTTTAAGACTGACTTAAAAAATGTTGACATGTTACTAGGTTCATTTGTCATTAAATATAGTCAAGGATATTTAGGATATATAGAAAATGTTCAAGTATGAAACTATTGAGAAAGTCTAGTTACCCAAAGAGGAGTAAGCAGAAGACAAAAAGAAAAGTTCCTTTCTTTTCAAAAAATGATTTTTAAAAATTTTGAATTGAGTCTGCAATGCTTTGAAATGAAAAGAGTCATTCTTAGTTTTTACATTTGAAGTTAAAGAAAAAATTCATTACTGTTAAAGATTTAACAAGTTTAGAGATATAAAAAAAGAGTTCATACTCAAGTCAATAGCTTTACTGGTACTATCTGTACCTTGAAAAGTTTTGACTTTGACTTGAACCAAATAAGTTTTTTATTTCAACATACATTTCAGTCTGAAGCAGTGTGTAGAATTCACACATATCAGCAAAACTTTTTTTTTTTTAAGACCAGCATCTGCATTAGTAAATGAATTTCTCTATATGGGAGAAAAATAGTACCAAGTTTTATTTAAAAGTTTATTTTCTTGTTGTTGTATTCAAGGTCTTTGTTTTAACTATTGTTTGTCCTCTTTCACATTGATCAAATAATTTTATTTCAATTCTGTATGTTAGTGATTAACATCTGATTCCCTCCAAAATCCATTCTGCCTGTTAAGGAGCGTCTTTGTTGAAGTTACATAAACTCAATCAGTTAAATAAATTCATTTTTCACTTCTCAGGCTTTTTTGAGCAAATGGAAAGGCAACTGACATTAATGTTTTTTTTTCTTTTGAAGGTATCAGTCAAATAAAATGTGCTTAACTAGAAATTGAAAAAAAGACCTTTATTTATAACTACTGTGCACTAGAATTTCTTCTCTGTGTACATACAAAGATATAGGTTACATAAATGTCAACATGAGAATAATCTGAAGTTTTATTTTTAAATGTTGATGTATGGAGATTGGGGCTGTCATTGTGCTGATAAGAAAATGAATGAAAGATTTCCCATGGTAGATGAAAATCTTGAGTAAGACATTGAATTTTTGAATTTTTCAAATATACTTATTAACATCTAGTACATAGACATTGATTAAGCTGTTCTCAAAAATGGATACAGTCCTTCTTCTTCTGCAGTAAATGGCCTATTGAAGATTATGTACTGCATCTCAGGAAGAATCAAGCAGTCGTGTCCATTTGGGCTTTAGGGCAAAATAAAGCCAATAAATAAGAAAAAAAGAGCTCCATACTTGCTTTCAAACTGTTAAGTCTTTCGTGTTTTACTATTGTTTGCAACATTTAAACATTTTGTCACATAGTTAAATTACAGATGGGCATTGAGTCATTTTCTTTATAGCACATCACCCACTGTTTGTTAATTAACCCATAATCCACATAAAGTAGGGACAAACAGCCATATGTTTGGGATTTGGAGAAGTTCTTGTCTTTTGTTGCAAAGACTGTTGCCTCTGTCTTCATTCATTTCATTTAACACTTTAAAAACTGTTTTTCCTGTGTGATTTTCCTGTTTTGCATATGTAACAATATTAATGTTTTAAATTAACATTTAATATTAGATCTGTGTGTGATTTTCCATAAAAAATAATATGACTATATTTTAAAATCACTCTTGAAGAAAGACAGCCAGAAGAGTAAGAACATATTTTTAAACTAATACATTTTCAGGATGAAAATTTTCTTAAGTAAGATAGCATGGGCAAATTTGTTTACTGACATAGCATTAAAGAGTTATCATAGAATTATAAAATTTAAAGATGACTCATTTCAACATTCCCATTTATAAGTGAAAAAGCCAAAAACAGTTGGAGTTGCATGTCTTGTCTAAATTATAGTTCAGGTGATCAGGAGATTTATTTATTCATTTATTCAACTCTATGTTGGACACAATGGAATATGGTAGAAGATCAAGACTTTGAAAAGGCCCAGAACATACTTGCTACTCATAAGAAACTTATAGGGTAGTAGAGTATAAAAACGTGCAGAAATAAATCGCCTATAAATAAATTTATATCATAAGGATAATACAAATAATATGAATGGCAAGATTTGAGAGAAGGAGAAAAAATTAGAAACCAGACATTCTTTCTTCTCCATTTATCTCTACCACTGCTAGGGAATAAGCACCACGAAACCTTGCTTGTTTGCTGTCATCTTCCCATGGCTGATGAAGTGCTAACACACAGTAAATGTTCAGTAAATGAACAGTAAATATTCTTTCCATAGTGTAAATCTGCCTCTTAAAAGGAATAAATGTGTATGTTCCTCCCAGCAAGTATGTATCCACCTCTGGAGATCAGAAGATCTATTCTTTTATTGACTATCCCGTGTTTAAAACCATTCCAGTGATGTGTCCGAGAATACTATTCCTGTTTTACCATATTTAATCAATAAGATAAAGCACTTTTGTGCTAACTTCAGCAGCACATATACTAAAAGATAAATCACTCAAATTTATCTTTTAGGTTACATTTTGCAAATTGTGTATTCTTAAGTGTAGAATCAAACAGTTTAGAGTTGAAAACACGGATAGAACCGATCTCATTGTTTCTACCATACTCCTAGCACAGATAACACATTTAGTATGAAATTTGAAAGCCAAAAAATTTTTATAGCACTTGAAAAAGGAAAATCTGACTACTTTCAATTGTGAAGTGTTTGGCTTCTAGGATACAGGTTTCTATTTAATCTTCAAATATAATTGCTCTCACATTTAAAGGACTTGTGAAGATTTATAACAAGAAAAGTGGACATTGTCCTATGACTATCCAAGAAATCCAGTGCTTTTAATTATGGTCTGTCTGTTTTAAAGTGGAAAAAAAGCAAAATGAAATGTCATCTATAGGTCATATACCTCAGTGCAAAAGAACTGGGATGAGTTCAAAAGTGTGAAAACCTATTTGAGTCTCCATATGTAAAACAAAATGAAGAACAGAAAAAATAATCACATTAATTTCAATCATAGGTTCTTCTTGTAGCCATAATTATTCAAATAGTTTTCTTTGATTTATTTCTTTGCTATTGTATAAACATAATCTACTTTTAAATTTTTTAGAAATGTGTAGGAAAGCCATTCATTTAATATGTGTTATTCATATTGAAAAGTGTGAAGAGTATTTTTTCCAAGAAAAAATAGGTCAAATAAGACAATACCTAAACGCCAGGATTCCTGATAGTTTTATATAGTATATTATTTATATAAAAAGGGAAATATATAGATAATACCCTTTTAGAATTTTTGGTTGGCATATATTCTATAACAAGACTATATTAAAGTTTGGGAGACATTAGCTGAAGTCTAAAATGTGAAATACCATATAATGTATTGTAATCTAATTAGAACTCTGGCATATCTAATATATGGATCATTTGATAGAAAATAAAAATAAATTTTGTTGACTTTACTCAGAGAGTGGAGAGATCATTAATTTAAATTTAGAGAAGGTTTTAATTTGTATAATTACAGAGATCATTGGTGTTCTTACATTATGGCTTACTCGAATAGCATGTGACCTTATGGGTTTAAGTATGGAAATTTCATACTCAACCATCCATAGAAAATCTAACAGAATGCACAGAAAAATTACACATTAAACTGAAGGGACAACAAAGATGATACAGCATTTTATTTTGAGAAATTCTTTTAAAATTATTCAAAGATGCTATTTTATGAAATGTACTCCAGTTCTTTTAAGCACTTTCACTGTTTAAGTAAATAGATTAATTTTAAAATATATAATTACACATGACCATCAAAGGAGTGGTCCCATGTCATAAATTATACAAGGAGTTGGAGTCACTGTGTACTTTAACATATCCTAATGAAAATCACAAGATTATTTTGAAATCACATCAGAGTCAATTAATTAAAAATTATTATTACAATGTGGGAAGAAGTTATAAAGTCTCCTAGTACTGGCAAAAACTGCTAAAAAAAAAAAAGAAGAAGAAGAAGGAAAGAAAAGAAAAGAAACTCTAATCAATGTAATGCCAAAGTAAGTGCCCATAGTTGTGAGGGTAAACACTTTAAATTATGCTGATTTGATTTATTATGCTGGCTTGTGACTCACTATTCAGGCTATGCAGCCCAGGAACTGTGAAATATATAAAAATTACGTGACAAAAATATAACATTTCTAATGTAATTCTATAGAAATAACTACTTAACGTTTTATAATTTTGAAAAGATCAGACCACAAAATACATTTTCTGGTTACAAAACAAAAGTCTAGTAAATGTACCTTTGCATGCCTGACTTTGAAGTCGTTCCTCATAAATGGGCAATGCATTTTGCATTTTTTGGTCATTTTCCCCAAGTGCTTTTCAGTTGTAACAATCTGAGTTCAGTTTCCTAAGAAAGAAGCCCCTCTTTCTCATTCGGCACATCTAAGAGGTTAGAGAGTATGTTTAAACAGATATATTTTCTTTTCGTCTAACCTTGTCTGGAAGATATAGGAAAACTAATTTGCCTTATTTACATATGGCACAATCTATCCAGTATTCAAGGGTTTGTCAGAAACAGGAACCTTGTGCATTTCCATGGTAACCGATGGCATGCTGACAGTATCTGGCTTGTTGCAGCTTCGTCTAGGCAGGCCGGCAATTAATCAGCCATCTACATGCACAAAATTCTTTGTGAGTGAATGGCAGCGCGCCTCTGTAGTGCTGTCTGTGCTTTTACAATTTTGTATTCCTGCCGGGCAAAGTACTTTTTTGTCTCTTCTATTCATTTTCCATAGCTCCCCAAAATGTACTAGAAAAGAGTGTGAGGGGGTGGGGCGAGGGGAAACACATCTACCTGTAATTTCAAAATGACATTATTTCTTCCCAGCATCAAATATGCCAGGGTGTGTTTCGTCCTTTTATTCTGTGCCTCACAGTGGGTTTGCCTTTTATTTTTTTCTGGATTTTCTTGGTTTGTGCTCCACGACCCCTTCATCTGTGTCTGAGGTCCTTTATTGTTGGTGCAAGGAGAACGTACCTACCGAAGCAGGTCTGTGCATCCATAATGGCCAGGCCTGTGTTGTGCAGCAGGGATCCTTTTCCATCCCTTATCTCATTTGTCTTCTCAGTGACATGGAATGGACGTTATTCCCATTTTGCAGAGTAGGATGCAGAGAAATTAAATGTTGGGTTAGTTTTGCATGGCTCCTTTGGGCCAAGGCTCCAGGGTTCCTGCCTCCGTGCCAACATAGATGCTGGCAATCCTTCTTCCTGCACAAGGATGTTGTGAGGTTCAGGAATCATTGTTACTTCACTTCAGTGTCCTGGCTTTCCTCAAAACATAGTCCCATTTATTTATTCAGTTAGAACCTTACACTGCCCAGCACCTGGCCAAAAGCCCAAGATAGATTTGGGTCACAGGTGATTAGTAGAAAACTGGATGTTGCCAGCTACTCTGACTGTGTCCTGTCTGAAGAAGTCACTTAGCTTCCTTTTCTATGAAATTAAGTGAATGGATTTGAGTATCACGAAGGATTCACCCAGCACAGACAAACTGTAATTCTCTGTTTTCTTAAACATTACTCTCGATAGTTATGAATAACTTGGGTAGGTTTAAATTAATAGTCACAGTTTGTTCAGTCTTTTGTCTTTGCAAGACGATAGAATGATTTGCATTGAACTGAATTGAGTACCTTTTTTTTTTTTCCAAAAGGAAAAAAGATCTGACACCTGTGGTTGACAGATCTCAGTTGGTCAAAGCTCGCTGAAATCACATTTCAACATTAGTATTTCCACAGATTTTCCATACAGTAAAAGTTTGGTTCTCTTCAAATTTAAGTTCAGGCAAAATATCTAAAAAAAATTAAATATTTTGGGGTCTAGTATGTGAAGCTTATGAAAAGTTTCACATACTGTAAGAAAAGTTTATATTGGCTGAATTTTGGAAACTAGCAACAAAGGTGTTTATTTCTCAAATGAAGAGATTAAAGACAAAAATACATGTAATTTTTTCATCTTTATAAATCTAAACATTTAATAGTTTAGGAGTGTAAATGAACTTGTAAAATATATCTATCTTAATAAACTATCACTTTTTATTAAATTTATTGAAAGAAAAATATTTGTCATGCACAGGATTTTCCTTTAAAATTAAAATGCCTTTATAAGAATAAGACCTCACTTTAAGATTAAATCACTTCAATAATATAAAAATTGGAATACCTTTTTATACAAGCATTTGTCACTCTTCTGTTTCATTTGTTTTATGAATAATAAATTCTGTAGTATAAATGTTTTCTCCAATTTTGTCTTCTTGTTAAAAACAAAAGTTGAAGAGTGAGCACAGAGTTCAGGCTTATAACCAAGGAATGTCTGCCCTTTCTTAAGTACTGCAAAAACAAGAGCTCCATTTAGACTCCCATACTCAGTTTCTCTCATTTGTTTGTGGGCCAAGTCTAGTACACCACTAAATGATGTCCCACCTAACACTTTAACCCATTTTAAGACATCCTGTTTCCTCCAAGCTACCATGAAATTTGTCAATGGTATTCTAGAATACAATGTTGTTGTTCTTAAATGACACCCACCTTCTCTCACAATTTTTAAAAGATATTTTATTTTTATGCAATAACTATATCCATTTTTCAATATAGTGTGGTTCATAGTATGTAGCCATTGTAATTTTTACTGGTGTCAGAAAAAATAACAGAAATTTTCTCTACACAGGTCATGCTGTCCTTCAAATTTCTTCTCAGACTTCGTGTTTTCTTGAGTTTTTTTTAGAGAGATTTCATCACTTAGTCAACGAAAAAGAACTTATTGACCTTTTTTTTTAGGTGCTTGAGGTTTACCTGTATACCACCACCATAATTCAATTTATGGAAAATCATCTCTATGTTAGAAATTTTTCTCCTTGGCATCTAACTTGAACAAAACAAAGTTGAATACATGTAATAATGGTTTACTTCCAGTTGTAACTTTATGTCTGCCTAAACTATTTATTTCTTTAACTATGAAATAAAAATAATAGTATTAAATTCAGAGTTTTATTAGAGTAAAATACATATTTTACACACTTTTTTTTCCTTCTTCTTCTTCTTTTTTTTTTTTTTCTTTTTTTGTACCAGGAATCAAACTCAGGAACTGACGCTTGCCAGGCAGGTGCTGTGCCACTGCACCCCAGTCCCTGTTTTACATACTTAAAGCTTGCAAAAATATTAGATATCTAAAGTAGTGAAATTCATAGGAACAAGGGTAGAGGGTGATTTCCAAGGGGTGGGAAGAATAAGGAGTGTCTACTTCATGGGCAGAGATTTCTTTTGGGAATGATGAACATGTTTTGGAACTAATAAAGGATGTGGTTTTGCACTATGAATATACTAGAAACCAGTGAAATGTGTATTTTAAACAGGTAGATTTATGGTATATTAACTATATCTCAGTAAAGCTAATTCTTTTTATAAAATCCAATACTAAAACTTAGAACATTTCATGCAGAATTCTAGTGACTTCTCTTGAGAAAGACCTATGGTCTGATATCATCAGCCACACACTCCCTTCATGGGGTCCCTCACTCGATAATGTGAACAATTTCAGTTTCACAAAATAGAAACTTCTGGGAACCTGCTTCACAGCAGTACGAGTATACTTACCACTACTAAAGTCTACACTTGAAAATAATAAAGATGGCAAATTTTATGTTATGTGGTTTTTACCCATCATAAAAATATGTATCATTTTTTAAAAAAATGGTAAAAGTGCTTGTTGATAAGGTTGTTATGAATATTTTCGTAATTATTATCACTGTCGCTATTCTTATTAGATGGTGGTCCTTCATTTATTGGCAAATTTTAAAGGCAAAATACACTGGGTTAGTAGAAATTAATGACATACATTAGGTCAAATCATAGGTAATCATGATATCCGACTACTTTTGACCTACAGAAATGTCAATTTCTTAGCACTTATGAAAATATTCTAATATAACTACAGTGTGATTTATTGACTTGCTTTTGGATACATCAGGATTCAGTACAAAGTATTCTTTGTTTTAGCTTCCTGCTGTAGAAATATTTCTGTTTCATGTGAGTGCTGGCTCCTCCATTTATTGGCTATGTGATCCTCAGTGACAGTTTTCTTATCTGTTAATGAAGATGATAAATAGAATTGTCAGGTTTACATGACACCGATTATTTGAAACTCTCAACCTAGAGCCTGGCACATAGTAGGAACCCAGTAAATGTACTTCATTACCTCGGACAGTGACACGTGAGCCAGTATGGTTAAGGGGTGTTTGAACTTGGATTAGATACGAATTCCAGCTGTGCACTGTAAGCAGATTATTTCTTTTCACTAAGCCTCAATTTCCACATCTGATAACAGCTACCTCCAACGATGATGAGGATTAAACATTATATCAAATATAGAACACCTTACCCAGTTCTAAGAACATAGTAAGTGTTCAACAAATTACCCTAAGAGCAGATTTACTGTTTTTGAATGTTTTCCATAATCCTTTTTCCAAGTTATTGACCTGGGCAGGGAGAATAAGAAAAGGAGAATATGTCTAGGAACTGAATATATGTCCATCTTCTGTCCTCAGAATATTTCTTCCATTTTTGCCTCTTTGTCTCTATGTAGCACCCTAATCTGAGTGTGTTTCCTAATCCTGTATAGAACAGAATCCCCTTACCCACTTGGCTCTCTGTCGTGCTCCTGAAGCCCCACAAACAGGGTAACTGGAAGGAGCAGTGTGTGGCCCCAGTGAGCTGGGTACAGGTCCGAGTCCCAGCAGTCACTGATTTGTAACCTTGATCAATCACTGTCCCTATGAAGAGTTTAAAGAAGATCACAGATTTCTAATGTCCATTTTTGACTAGTCTAAAACAAAAGGATGAAAGTAAAGATAATTCTTTGTGTAGCTATAACATTTTTATTTAATTTTCACCTATATGTATGTGTACATCTATATTGCCATAAGTCATAAGTGTCTTTACTTTGGAAAGGCTAACCTTTATACTGTGATGATGTCCTTCCTCATTTTTAAAATATCTTTTCGTTTATGAAATCACAAGTAGATAGATGATAACTTTTATGTGATATTTTTACTTGGCCACTTTACAAATAAAAAGCTGGTAATTCTCTCTCTGTTCCCATAAAAACAAAAAATTGTGCTGCCTTGTAAAAGCCAGAAGTTTACACCTTCTGGATTATTAATTCTGAGGATTTTTCTCAACCTCACATAATATTATTCCAGTTAGAATTCACCTAAACTCTAGATCCTTAAGTGGCCTGAGAATTAGAAGCAGCCCTGTCAGAGTCTCAGTTATTCAGATTTTTGTCCCCAAGCATCTTTTCTTCACTACTTTGCAACATGGAAAATTTATAAGGATGATAAACTGTCTTTTTCCAGGGTAAGTTTCTTGCATATCCTACTAAGTCTAAGAAAAATTTATTAGGTTAAAGGGTGGAGTGCATTGCCTAGGCCTGTATAAGCAAGAAAAAAATGCATCATTACCATTCACATTTCCATTCTTCTCCACACAATGCGTGATGGTATGGCATTTTCTTTTGTGTGCTTACAATAACTGGAATTGTACTTTTACTTTGTGTAACGTCTTCCTCCTTGCTAGATTTTAAGCACCATGAGGACAAGGATGAATCCGGTTCACTCACCACTGTGCGAGTGGCACACAGTTGATGCTCTGAAAATGAGTAAAATAATATATGCCAGACAAGAGGGAAGGGTCTAAGTTTTGAGCGAGATCAGAAGTAGCCTTTCAGAAGAAATAGCAGGCCAGGTGTCCTTGAATGGTGGGCAATGTTTAAGCGTGCAGAGATGAAAGACTGCAGGCTGCTCACTGTAATTATTTGAGAACATTTCCTTGTATTCTAAATCTTTGAAAGTTGATATTTCTTTGTACCCAAGGAAGTTTCTAGATAGTATTTTTAAAAATCAGAATTAACCGTATCTGCTCATCCCAGGAGAAGGAGAATTCTGCCCCTGAGAAGGACTGTGAAGTCTTCACCACCCTAGGATGTAAAGAGTTAAACATTATTGCAAGAGTGTTAGGTGGAGAGACCAGCAGGCAAAACCTCACTGTGATAAAGAGGCTGAACGAAAGAAGGGCTTCAGCGAGAGATAAAGAACTCTTGTTTCCATCTGCCTTCGTAGTAATTGATGAGGTAGCGAACTTTGAGACAAATTGTAGATGCATGAAAATGTACCACGTGTAATGAGTTGTCGTTAATAGATTTGGGGCTTACCCTCAATACCTACCACTAACTAGCTAGCAACTTAGGGCAAATTAGTTAAACTTACTAAATGTCTATTTTTTTCTGTAGTATACTGAAGATAATAATACTCCATAGGATTTTTGTAATAAAGTTAAATAATATTGGTAAAAGGGACTAGCACAGAATCTAAAGCTTAATAAGTATTTAGAAAACAAGTTTCCCTGAGCCATTCCTTGTCTACTTTGTGTGCCTTAAGCCTTAAAATTTGCTCCTTGACAAGAATGTACCTACTTCAGGTGCCACGTAGATTCTCAGTGTCTCCCAAACTCTGGAGGCAAATATTTGAGTAGAATAATAACCCAAGGAATCTAATAGCAACACCAAAGTTAGTTCATTCTGCAGCATCAAGCCTTGAAAATTAAAACTTGGAATCTTTACTTCGTTAAAATGTTTAAAATAATTGATCTACTTTTTCTGCTTCCTCTGTTTTTTTCCCCCAGATTGAAAGAGTATTAAAGATAGGTTTTCATTCCAGATACAGACTGCCTTATATCAAATTCTCTCTTCAAGTAGGTAATGCAGCCAGGTCCTCACAAGCTGGAGTAGGCTTCACTGTAGGAGAAGGTGGCCCGAAGGGTTATGAAAGTTAAATGGAGGAGAAGCCGAATTACTTAGCACTAGGTGCAGAGAAGCAGCATGAAACACTCTTCCAGCAACCGGGTTTTTAGTCAGAACTCTGCTCGAGCCCCGAGTCTGCTGCTTACTAACTTGTTGATCCTGAGCAGGACCTGATAAGTCTCTGAGCTCCCAAAAGGAAAAGCTAGTCCCTGGAATAGTGCTGATGTAAAGTGTTTGTTGAATAAATAAATGCTATAGAAAGTAACCTCAGTAATCAATTTTCATGTATTTGTCATATGGTTCCTTATAAGTATAGATATAAGTTCACAATCTCTATCAAGTCAAATGGAGTTATTCCCCATCATTTAGCCAGGAATCTGTGTGCTCCTGCTGTACACTGAAAGCAACTGACCTAAAAGGCTGATGCATCACTTGTCATGTTTAATGTTCCCTCATCATAAATTCCTCCATGGCTTCATATATTACCTGTCAGGTCATCTACTGGAGGAGCTTGACTTGAGCAATTTGTTCTGTGGTTTGGATGATGAATGAGATGGGTCAGATCATTCCATTCATTATATGGTACCCAAACATTAAAGCTGAATGAAAAGATTGTCTGACAAATTGTTTGTTGTCATTAAGGTTTATTTCTCATGTGCTTTAGGTGGTCCCCTCCCCATCTCATTCATTGTCCAATACACAATGCTAACTGTAATAAGGAAGACAATACTTAATGGATGCTAGACAAATGATAGCGGAAGCTGTCTGGTACATTACCCAATAAGTGAGAACCAAATTATAACGTCATTAGATGAGATGCCTCAAGTTATTATGAAGTTGTGCTTTCCGAGTGTCCTTCCTCTGTCCTCAGCATGGTTTTTCTCAGCGTCTGTTTTCTCTCCACAGCCATGTCGTTTTCATGGCAGCTGAGAGCAAGTTTTGAATCTTTGGTAATTCCAACTTTAAAATGCCTAATCGACCCTAAAAGTGTATGATTTAGATATTGGTGCCATATGAATATAGGCTTTTATAAAATGACAAACTGTCTTTTACAAATGTAGACTTTAAAAGTGTATAAAAATAAAAATAAATCTTTTGTAGTTCAGAGTGGGATTCAGTGTACATGCCTGTAAATAACTAGTTACATACTCTCTAGGGCCCTTTTCCAGCTACAAATTCTCTCTTTAGATTGTGTGTTGTTATTTCCATTTTATATTCAGTACTTAGAACATATTGCAGTCAGTTAATAATTGAGGAATGAATGAATGGATGAGTAAATAAGTAGAAGTACATTCAAATGTATCTATAAAAGCATAATGAATACGTATTAGTGTAACTTATTTTGTCAATGATTTAACAGTTGGATTTCCCTTGCTATAATGAATACCTGTGATGAATCTACTCAAAAGATTCAAAGTTGACTTTGGCCTATGGTTTCAGAGAATTCAGTCCATGGTTGCTTGGCCCATTGCATCACAATGGAGCACATGGTAGAGAAGGCCTTTCCACCTCAGGTGGAACACAAGAGAGGGATGGCAGAGTTCCCGTGTCTTTTTCCTGAGCATGGCCCAATGACCTAAGCTCCTTACATCAGGCCCCAGCTCTTGAGGATTCTGTCATCTCCTTATACAGCAGCACCAAAGACTGGGAAATAAGCATTCAGTATGCTTTGGGGGACAGTCAAGATCCAAACTGAAGCATTTGTAGAGAAAATGAATTCCACTTGTACCACAGACAATTTAAGGTTCATGGCAAATGAATTATTATGATTATTATCTAAAATAGCTTCATGAGTTCACTTACATTTCTCTGATTTAAACAATACCTGACAAACAGAGCTCAGGTACTTCTGTATATGAACTATGTATAAAGAGCAAATTTCATGCTCTTTTGGTATTAGAGCATGAAGCAGGCTCCCTCATTCAGTGAAATTACGCACCAACAGCTGTTTCGCCATCTCCTTCCAGAGAGTTCAGAGAAACTATTGACACAAGTCTCTTGTACTAAGTAGCACTATTATGTATAACCTCTCCATTCCATTGGTTGTGAACATTCCTAAATCAGGTATGTTATTCAAATCCTGGTTCTGCCAGTTGCAAACACCTTCAACTCTATGCCTCAGTTTCTTCATCTTTACAATGGGAATTACAGTCAGTATGATAATTGCTCACCTGTAAAGAATTTAAAGCTGTGTCTGGTACTTAACCAGTATTAAATAAATGCTAGCTACTATCATAGAGTTGTTACTGATTTTAGACTATTTTCATAAATGATAAATTTATGTGCATCTAGTTTATTGGTGTGGGCAGCAATTTTGAAGATGACAAGAGGTATTATGGTAGCCATTGTTGATTTCCTATTATCTTTCTTAAGTCCTGTAATGCTCACGTTGTTTCGTTTTGATTGGCTTTATTCTGTTTCATCTTGTTTAGTTTCGTTCTCTTTAAAATAAAATTTTAAAAAAATTATGTACATCTTTATGTAGGCCCAACCTGACCCTAAAACAGTACTGACCAAAAGAAATTTAAGGAGAGTCACATGTGTAATTTAAAATATTCCAGTAGTGGCATTTGTAAAGGTAAAAAGAAGTAGATAAAATAAATTTGTATAATCTATTTTCTTTAACGCTGTATTTCTGGGTAATAAGGGCAATTTAGGAGGTGTAGGAGCACAAAGAAGGGGTGCTTTGGCCTGAGACAAGGCATTGAGGGGCTCAGGAAAGATTTCTAGGAGGAAGCACTCTTTAAATGAGCAAATACTCAGGGGAAAAGCTTCAGGAAAAAAGTAATTGAATGTGTGGAAGTCTAGGAGAGTGACGAAGACAGGAACATGCAAAAAAAAACTTAAGTGTGGTTGAACCATGAAGATTGGGTAAGTTGGAGATGTTAGTTGTGGAGTGAGGAGGAGCCAAGTTATCCCGAGCTTCGGAAGTACACTAGAGAGTCAATGAAGAGTGGGGAAGGCATAATCAAACCTGCATGCAGGAACCACCACTCTGGCTAGTGTGCCAAACATAGTGGAAAAAAGGGAGAAGGCTTAGGAGGAGACCAGGATCAAGAAAAAGAGAGTGGTCTGGATGGAAAGAAATGGATGCTCTGGACAGAGATTTTGAAGGAAAACTTTACAGGATTCAGTAATAGATTGGGCTATAAGACCAAAGTCAAGACCAAGTTGTTTTGGTTCATATTTTCATTCTTTGGTTCAGGGAAGAATGGAAATTGAATGGGAGAAAGGTTCCTATTTAGCCACATAGTATTGAGATATCTTTGGAATAAACCAGTGGCAATTTTCAATTTACAGGTATATGTACAGGAATCAGGCTCAGATTAAAAATAACACTGTGATGAAATTCTTAGAATTGTTACTATGTAATAACTGAAACTTGATGATATGTAAGGGCAGCATGGGAAAAATTAAAGGCTAGGAAAAATCTCTACAGAATGCCAGACTTTAGAGGACAGAGGAACCGAAGCATGTAAAACTGAGCAGCTAAAGATGTATGTAAACAGCCAGAAGCATAGAGCATCAAGAAAGTAGAACAAAAGTGTTTTAAGAAGGAAAGATTGGTTAATAGTGTCAGAAACAAGATTGTTTGTGACCTTGGTGAGTGCAATTTCAGTGGTAGGGTCAGAAGCCAGGATTCAGTCAGTGGGATGGTAAAAAAGGAAGAGATAAGTTACATTCTTTGTCTTCTTGACTAAATTCTCCATGTTAATTTTCAATCAAAATGCAGTGTCAGAAAGAAGAGTACTGTTTCTTGTGTTACCTATTTAAGGAACTTGTATAATATTTCTGCCTTAAATCAAGTGCTGCAGTCTGAAGCAGTCGTTCATAATCTGTTTAAAGTAGGACACTAAGACTTTGTTTAGGAATTCTTTTGTCTATTAGAGGTGATAAAACTGGTAGTAACGTAGGTTCTTAGAAACCTCAGACTAGGAATAAAGAACAGGAATTCTCTAGTACTTCAGTCTTTTCCTGCTGGGGTAGAGACTTCTCAGTAGGCAAATTGCCAGTACTTTCCCCTCTCCTACTATTCATTCCCTGCCACTTATTTTTTCTATTCTGGAGAGCAAATCCAGAGTCTCATGAATGCAAGGTAAGCATTATACCACTGAGCTGAACCCCTGGTCCTCTTTTCTCTTTTTATACTTTTTATTTTTCTTTTGTAAAATTCCTTATTAAAATACATTCTTTGAAAGTTCTGTGTAAGCATCTCAATGAAAAGTTCAGCCTTATTAAAGTGAATGTGAAGTAGAATCAAAGACAGAGGAAGGACTTGGAGCAAGGACAGAGGCAGATGACTGTGAAACATGAGCTTGTTTTACCACACAACTTTTGCTTTGTGTTGTTGGCTGTCTATCATGAACCTCACTGCTACACCAATCATACTATCGAAAGTCACATGAGAGCCACTTGTGTCACATACTCTCTTAGGCTCAGTTGCTATACTTTGGAAAGCATAACTGGAGAGCGGTCACACTGCAAGGGGTATCCCTAGAGACATTATCTAGTAAGAGAAGATCTAGAAAAAAATTTGAGGTATACTGATCATCTTTTTAAAACTAGAATTCAACCAAAAGTTTACTTAATGCCTGGATAGATGGATGAATAGATGGTGGATCAGAAGAAGGAAGGAACATGGAGAAGGAAGACCTTGGAAGAGGCCCTGTGGTTAATATTATTGATCTTTTAAACATGAGAGCATATTATATTCCAATTCTCTGCATTGATGGTAGGAAAAGCACAGGTTTAAGAATACGATGACTGTTACCTCCTAACTTGTGATGTTAGGAAATCCACTTTCATTTTCTGAGCCTCATTATCTCATCTGTCAAGTGGTATTATACTATGAACATTACAGGAATGTTATATGCATAAGAAATCTTTTATACAGAAGATCATGTATGTAAATTATGGTGCACTATACATACATTAGTTATTGTTCTGCATTTAAGGACAATTTATCCTCCAAGAAGGAGGATTGTCTGGATATAACCTATTGTGAGCAAGGGTGAGAACTTTTAATACACTAATAGCCTTAGGCCTCAAATCCTGGAGAGCTTATTAGTGCTCATTAGTGCCCATGTAGTAAGTCCTCACTAACTCCTCTGAGCTCTTTGTACATTATAATACTCTTTTCATACTGTTTGCAGTTATTTTCCCCATACATTCCTCGAAAGTGCCCACATTTTCTCTTGCAAGCTCTTTCTCCATACGAAACTCTTCCATTTTACAAAATAAATAATCTTACTCACTCCCACCTACCAGCACACTTTTAATCGCTGCTAATACATGAGTGTAGTTTTATGCTTCTACTTACTCTCCGGAACTCTATGACAAACCTACCCCGAGTGCTAATTAGGACCAACTTGAGCATACGTCAGCAGCCCTTTAACTGCTCTCTTTGAAACGATTCCAGTTAGTCCTTTTAAATGAACTTCAGAAAAGAACTCAAATTAATTTGCTTCTCAATGTCCTATGGTTCAGACATTGGATTTTTTTTCCCCCTAGTGACTTCTGGTTAGCAATCAAAGTGCTGTTTTTCTACATTATGATTTTAACTCAACTTCATGGGAGTGGAATGATTCAATCATTTCTTCAAAATCTGTAATTATTTTTCGTCCTTTACATTTTCAGCTTGCGTCCCCAAAATGCGTTCCCTTTTCAGGGAAGCCTCCTCCTGTTCCACTTAGGTTATCCTTTGAGGGTAATATTTCTTATAAAGGAGTCACCAGAAAGTCTAGGACAGAAGCACTTCTGTGGGGAATAAATTGTTCGTACAGTCAGGACTAGCTCCATAATCTGTGGACCACAGCACTAAGTGAAAATATAGGGATCTTTGTTTATAAGAAGTACTAAGAATTTCGAGACAGCAACAGCACAACCTCAAAGCAAACACAGGGTCCTAAGGTGCCATGTGGATCACACACCATGAAGCTAGCCCTGTGCACAACTATCATACATGGATACAAACTGACAGTCTTGTTGGCTTTGTGAATGTCAACTTCATGTTTTTAATAAATTTATGACTTTGATAATCTAATAGGATCGATTAGGTATTCAAATTCATAATTTTTTTAGCAACTTTTAGTGAGTTATATTATCATTATGCGGATCTTCTGAAACCCTTTGTTTTAGTCGATGCCTACCCTAACTTTGGGTCCTGAGTAGGAACTCACAAGGGAAATTGAATTCTTGTATAGTTATATTTTAATAATGACATGGAACCAAAACATGCCTTTATTGCTGTTTCATTGGTTAACACATGTACATGTATAATGTTGAGAGCTTTTAAAATCTAAAAACACTAGAAAAACATAAACGTGAGAGTATCCAGTCTGTTAAAAACCACGGAAATATTTCATGCATGTTTAGGGGCAGCCTGTGGTATCACAATTGATTGTAAAATATATTTAATGCTAAATTTGATGGCATCATTACAGTGCCTTGTGTTCTTACATGCATATTTTCGGACCTTCTCCTCCTCCACCTGGGCTAGCCACCACTTAGCCCGGCAGGGAGCTGAGTTTCTATGCTTATCGCTAGTCTGGGGGAGAGCAGAGTGGTGCTGATTTTGCTGTATGTGGCCAATTATCTTGACCTTTATGATAGATCAAGCCGTGGAAGGACCAGGAAGCCGAGTCTCTCTCCCATTTGCATCTCCTCTCAGGAGCATGGCACATTGCGATCGTGTCAGTTTGTGGTCTGTCACTTCCCAGCAATGCACATCTTGAGACACTGTGATTAACATCCCTAATTCCTAAAAATTGACTCGCGTTGTTATAACTAGAGAGCGGTCGCCTAAAACACTTCACCTACCGTTCAAAAGGGTATTATTTTTGTGCCTTGGGGATAGGAAAAGTTTTCAACCCACTAGTGCAGAGATTAGTTTTATTTTAAAGTATTTAAGTGTTTTAGGTGACTTAGCTACGAATGATGCAAGTTCACTGGCCTCCCAAGAATCTTTTAAGATGTGCATCAACTCTTATCTGACAATTAAAAATGAATATACTCTGTTTGTATTTGGACATCAAATGCACCTTCCTCATATGTCAAGGAAATTAAGGGACCTTCTGCATCAACCAAGTGCAGACGATGATTTCATTTGGACAAAGAGCTTTTTTATTGAATAGAATTTTTGACTGAATCATCTGGATTTAATCATCAGTCTATTGAGTAGCATGTACACTTGTTATTTTTCGTATCCCTGTCCACTAAGCAAATGAAGGCATTTCTCTTCTAATTAATTGAGTATTCATAATTGCCTATAATAATTTTAGAGAGATGATAATTTTGTGATTTGCTTAGAGTCGGGTTAAGATTTTATCTCCAAAAGAGTAAAAGAGCATCATCTCTCTAAAAGCTCTCTATTCACGGGCTTCTTGACCGTCTTAGCCAGTCAGACCAATTTATATGTTTAGGCAAAGTCTGAATCACACAGCTAGTGTGAATAAAATTTTTTTAAAAATCATTAAATTAATGGTTCCTTTTTTTTAACATAGTTAACTAAACCAAATGGACTTTTTTGGTCCAATTTGGAGGTAGTATACTTTTCATTTTCATTTATTCATGTTTACAGTGGAGCCATATGTCCAGGACATGTATTCCTATTTTCCTTCATTAATTCTTCACCTATACAGGGAAAGATGTCACCATGTTCCCTCAACAGCATTGGTGAGAGCTGGTGTCAGAGAGCTTCCATCCCCACTCATGACTACAATTCACCTTCCCAAGTCCTGTTTTCAGGAGAAACTTAGACTCAGGAAAAGCAAAACCGTATTGACAGGTTCAACAGCTTAAGGAAACCTGTATTTGACTTCTCTGAGTTTCTAAAGTGATCTCCTGTTAATGATTGCTCACAGAGCAGCTCTCTGGGTCTTTGACCTAACCCAACCAGGTTATTCTGCCAACTGCAGGTTGGCTGTCAGGCTGCTGTCTTCCTGCTGAACCATGGCTCATCACCACTTCCTGTGAAATAGAGATTTTAAGCTACACAGTTGAAAACTCAGATATCATAGATAGGTTTAGCATGTTCAAGTCATAGTCTCCTATCGTAGACATGTGGTAGGTATGTGCTAGAGAAGAGTGACAAAACAGATAAGGCCAGGTACTAGAGATGTAGTTATGGTGGTTGCATTACTTGTAGTTTGTCTACAAAAGAGAACTCTTAATATGCCCCTGCACAGTTAACAAAGTACTCAGCAATGAAGTCAGAGGCAATGGTAACCAACCACACAAAAGTAAGTAATAATTATAAAAAATAATATAGAACAGAGTTTCTCAGTCTCAAGACTGTTGACTTTCTAGATTGTACAACCCTTGTGAGGGGCTGCTCTGTATACTGTGGGAAGTCCACATGCATCACTCAGTAAATGACTGTAGTCTACCTTTTACCAGCTGTGACAACTAAAAATGTCTCCAGACCTTGCCAAAAGTCTTTTCTGTGGCAGAGCACCTTCATTTGAGAATTACAGGTTTTCACTATTAAAAGCACTTTGATCTTCTCAACAAATCTGTTAGGAATTTTCCCAAAAATCCCTGTTTTGCAAAAGAGAAACCTGAGACTCAGAAAAGTAAAGTGCCTTGCTTAAGATCTCGTAAGTACCAAATCATGGAGCTGAAATCCAAAGTCATGCAGGTCTTTCAAAGCAATACCAGGTACTCCCTTCATTATATCATGCAAGAAACAAAATGAGTCACTCCACATTGATTTCTTTCCTTCACTTCTTCTGTTGTTACTTGGGCTTCCTAGACTTTACATAAATAGAATTGGACCAATATAAATCTTGGTTTCCCACAGGCCACATAATGTTCATTTTGGTAAGACATCAGTTTCTCATTTGGTCTTTAGTCCTGATAGCTCTTCCATTTGTAGTGCTGACAAGAGTTCATCAGGTATGCCATTTAGAGCTGCAGCAGAGATTTTCCAGTAAATCATCTTCGATTTCAGTAACATGAAAGGGTTTTACTTCCACAAGGTTAAGGATCTAAATGTCTCTTCAACTTCAGCTTTCATAATATGTCAAAGTCATATAATTCGCACTCGAGGGTTGGTTAATTAAAAACCGGTTTTAGTTTCTGATATCCTAGTTTCTGAGAAATTCAGAAGAAAAACTTTTAAAAAAGAATCCTTGGATACAAATTTTAAAAATACCTTTAAGAACTAATTTCAGATTAGTCTGTGTTGGCACAGCAATGCAAGTTCCATGACCACTGAGTACCAAGACTAATATTAAAATATTTATCCCTCTCTGAAATCAAATTTTTGGTACAGTGCTAGAAATAAAATGGAGCCTCTCTTCTGGATATGCCAGGAGACAAAATATGGTTACAAATGAATGAATAAGTAGGTAATAGCCTCTAAAGTTTACTTAGGGTGAACATTTAGGTTCTAAGATGCATTTGTAATAGAACTTATTTTTAGTCCTAGATAGCAGTGAGCCAATTCTATAATGACTTACAGCCTATATATACTCATAAGTAGAATTGAGTTCTAGTCAACAAGTATCTCCATAGACAGACAGAGGAGACTATTCTAAGGTTCATTTGTCATGTTTCTCTTTTAAAAATGAAGGTGGACAGCACAAACCTACTGATCTTGCTAAGAAAGAATATAGTTTCTGCTTTTGGATGGTAGTTACATTTTACAAAACTTCAAGATAATAGCCGGGCGTGGTGGCTCACGCCTGTAATCCCAGCACTCGGGAGGCTGAGACAGGTGGATCGTTGTGAGTTCAAGACCAGCCTGGGCTACAAAGTGAGCTCAAGGCCAGCCTGAACAGTATAGTGAGACCCTGTCTCAAAAACACCAGGGCCGGGGATCTAGCTCAGCGGTCTAAGCGCCTGCCCAGCAAGCATAAGGTCGTGAGTTCAAACCCCGGTGCCGCAAAAAAAAAAAAAAAAACTTCAAGATAGTATACTTTTGAGATTTCTTAAAAAGCTAAGTATAGAATTACCACTGATCTAGCAATTGTTCTGCTAGTTACATATTGAAGGAAGTAAAAAAAAAAAAACAAGAATCAGATACTTGTTTGCAAATATTAATAAAAGTAGTATTTACAGTTGCCTATAGTATGCCACCCAAGTAGCCATCAACTGATGACTGGATAAATAAAATGTGGTATATACATACAATGAAATATTATTTACCCATAAAAAATGAAGATCTGATACATGCAATAACATGGATGGATCTTGAAATTGTTATACCCAATAAAATAAACCTGCAGAAAAAGAGAAATAGTGCATAAATCAACTCATAAGAAATATCTAGAATGGGCAAGTTAATTGAGATAGCAAGTAGATTAGAAATTATCAGGAACTAAGGGAGGAGGAGAGTAGGAACCTATTAATGGGCTGAATTTCTGTTTGGGCTAATAAAAATTTTGGAAGTAGAGAGTGGTGATGATTGTACAACATTCTACATGTAATTAATGCCATTGAGTTGCACACTTAAAAATGGTTGCACAGGAATGCTAATTGGTAAAGTAATGGATGTGTTAATTTGATTATTCAAATTTTCTACAAGGTGTATGTGAAACAAAACACCACGTTCTACTTCATAAGCATATATAATTATCATTGTCAATTTAAAAACTAATAAAATAATTCTAAAATAGTGGACATGGTAAATTATATATTATATATATATTTACTAGGAAAAAATTTGTGAAGTGTTTTAACACATATAATATGTAAAAGACTAAAGTCCCCTAATACACCAACCAATTTAAGAACAATAAGGAAAAGCTCCATGTATCAACAAATTTCAGACAAGGAAAGCAAATAAGGCACTTTACAAAAGAATTATGAATGGTCTGGCAGTCTGGGCATCTATAGGGAGGATAACAGTATGCAATGTGGCAAATATGGGGGATTTTTTCTATCTTGTTTTTGAAGTCTAATATTGTTCTAAGTGTTTTGTTTTGTTCTTATTGATTTTTTTTTGCTTTACTCAATATTCTGGTTTGATTGGTTTTATTCTGTTTTGTTTTGGTCTGATTTTGCTATATCTGATGGAATGGACAACTACTGTGAAGATAACAATATATATTATAGTAGCCATTGTTTTCCTATTACCCTGTTTTGATGTTCTGTACCAATTTCACTGCTATGTTTTGATTGGCTTTATTTGTTTTGTTTTGTTGGGTTTTATTATCTTTAAAATAAAATAAAAGAATTATGAATGGGCCAGTCCTGGTGGCGCATGCCGGTAATCCCAACACTGGGGAGGACGAGACAGGAGGATCATTGCGAGTTCGAGACCAGCCTGGGCTACAAAGTAAACTCAACGCCAGCGTGAGCTGCATAGTGAGACCCTGTCTCAAAAAGACAAGGGCCAGGGATTTAACTCAGTGGCATAAGTGCCTGCCTGGCATGCGTGAGGTCATGAGTTTGATCCCTGGTGCTGGCAGGGGAAGAATTATGAATGGCCAATAAACAGATAAAATATAATAATATGATCACCCTTGTTCATAATAAAATAAATATAAGAAAAAATAGATACCACTGTTTTCCCTAGGAAATAAAAGGGTAAAAGACACTGCACAAAGGGGTAGACCAGGAGTTGGCAATCTTTTTAAAATTGGGTACAAATCATGATAAAATCTACCAAAATTCTTATTAACATTCCTGTCATTCAGAACAACAATCCAACTGTTAGCAGTTAACCTGAGATTCATCAGGTACACGTACAGAAAGTATATGTTCCAGGATATTCATAACACGTAAATGTCCAACAGGAAAGCAGTTCTTTCCCATAGGACAACTCTAAGACAAAATGATCACTGTACACTATTAAAAGCTATATTAGGGAACTATTAAATGGCAAAATATTTAATGGAAAAACATTTCTACAATGTTTTCAAATGAGGAATCTTTGTATAGCTTATCTCAATTTATTTACAGCAAACTAAATGGCAGTTAAAAACTATTCAAGAGAAAGAAATACACCCAAACATTAATGATTCCTTTAAAGTACTAAGATCGTATAAATAAATAATTTTTATTATCTTTTATTCCTCTCATGTTATTATGGTTTGTATAAGTATCCCCTAAAGGACCCTGCATTCAAGCTGGATACCCAGCCCGTGGTACTATCAGGAGAGGAGTGAAACTTTAAGAAACGAAGCCTAGGGGAGGTTCCCAGCCATTGGGCCTGCGCCCTTGGAGGGCTATTGGGACTTCCAGCCTTTTCCACTTTGCTCTCCATTAACCACCAGTAGATGGGTGCATTTTTCCTGTCTCTTGGAAACTTATATACTATATTGTACCTCCCTGAACTGTGCTTAAATCAGGTATAATTCAACTATGCAGGACTCTGCATACAATTATTATATTTTAAATGAAAAATAAAGGACTTTTGTATAAAAATCTGTGAATTTATTTAAATAGAAACCTTTATAGAAATATACAAAAGTTAAATCACATTTAGGTCTACATTTAATGAATACAGCTTTCACTCAGTTTCTATGGGCTATCGGTCGTGGAACACACCTACTCTGTAGACACCAAAATTTGTGGGTGCTCAAGTCCCTTCTGTAAAATAGCATAACATTCGTGTGTTACTTATGCACATCCTCCCGCATACTTTAAATTACCTTTAGATAACTCACAATAGCTCACAATCCAAACAGTTGTTGTGCTGTGTTGTTTAGGGGATACTGACGAGAACAAATAGTCTGTACATGTTCAGCACAGATGCGCCCATCGGGTGCCTGACTACACAGTACCTGAACAAGATTCAAGGTGAATGATGCTCGAGGAGCTCAGGAGAGAGGCAGAGGATCTGTGGAGTGGTGGGGGCCTGCAGCAGGCTGCGCCGACACAGCACTTCATTCGCATGCGCCCGACGGAGTGTTCTGAGTGCAGCAAATTTAAATTTTGCCTTTGGGAGTTTTCTGGAATTTTTTATTTTAAATATTGCTGGTCTGCAGTTGGTTGAATCCAGGAATGTGGAGCCACAGACATGGAGAACCAACTGTACCTTTAATTTCGATTCATGGCCTTCACCAAAACAATGCAGAGTTATGATTATGAAGGTATAGTGTTTTGCCATATGCTACAGAATTGCAAACTTCTGGGGGTATGAGTGCCTTTTTTGCCTGCATACATCTTATTTTCCTAATTATAAAAGTAATATCCATCTACTTTAAACAACTTAGAGAAAAACATAAGGTTAAAAACGCAAATGTTTGGGATTCCCTGCCTCCAGAGATAGTCCTGTTAATATTGCAGAATAGAACCTTCCAGACTTTTCATGTATATAGTCTTGAACCTGCGGTTTTTAACTTAACACATTTAGAAAATATTCATGTCTTTAAATATGCTTTCCATCATCTGCAGTGGAAGGTGATTTTCTTCATTGTAATGTATTATGCCATGTTACATCTGTCTCCTTATTGTGAGACATTGCAGTTACTTCTGTTTCCCACTGTTATGAATAGGGTTGTCACAAACCTTCCTGTATCTTTGTGCATCTGTGATTTCTCCTCAGGACAATTTCTAGGAGTGAAATTACTATGCTAAAAGCATGAACTGTTGAGCCTTTTAATTCATATTGCAAAATTGCTCTCAGGAAAAGAAAGGTACTACCAACTTCTGCTCCTACCAGAAGTACCAGGGAGCAATTCCTAGCACCCACGACCTCACTGCCATCATCTTTAGAAACAAAGCCCCAGGGATAGTGAATACTATCGTGTTACTGTCTGAAAATGAACCTTGTTGATTACTACAGAAAATGAAATTTTTTCATATGGCCTTTTTTGTTTTGGTTTGGTTTTGGTTTCTTGAGACAGGGTCTCACTATGCTGTTCAGGCTGACCTTGAACTCATGGTAATCCTTCTGATTCAGCCTCCCCAGTACTGGGATTATAGGCATGCACCACCATGCCCAGTTTCATACAGTTATTAATCATTAAAAATTACCCTTTTAGAAATTTCCTATTCTTGCCCTTTGTTCATTTTTGTTCTGTCATGTTAATGTTTATCTTACTGATTTATAAGAGCTTTGTTATATTAAGAATATTACATTAAGGTTTATTTTTAAGACGTTGTATCTCTTACAAAATCTACTGAAGAGATAAGCAAATGGCGATAATTCTTCATGGGAGACCTTTATACCATGCCAGTGAGGAAGATAATCATATGTATTCCTTCCTTTAAAATAATGTGCTGTCTTTCTCTTGGAGCACTGAATGTGATAATTTCAGTATTTCAGAGGGTAAAAATAGCCCGGGTCTCACAGGAGAAGTGTTACTTACTGAAAATAAAATAAAATAAGCTTTCAAAATTCTACAAGGTGGAGTCACTAATCTTTGTTGAGGTCAGATTGAAGAGAGAACTTAAATTTAACAGAAAAATGTGACTTAGAAAAGGTTACTTTTGAAGAGTATAAAGGATTTAAGTATTGTGTTGTGTTTTTTTAGGTAATTATGATGGATCCTTTCTTAGGATTTTTAAAGCAAGGGCAACTAGAAGGGCACAGGGACTGGGTCCTATATTTTCATGTCATTGACTGACGACACCTGAGCTCCATGGAAATGAGGGAGGGCTATGGACCCCTGGCCCAGGCCTGAGGCTCACTGAGGATCTCTGCAGGCTGACGTGCTCAGTCACAGAGAGGTCCCAGCACGTCAGAGGGAAGAAGAGTGTCCTAGTACTGTGTCATGCTGCCTGGGAAGCACTGCAGTTGTTGACTTGTAAATATATCACTTTTATAGGAGTCAGGTAGCATTGTATTTTGTGTGCATATGTATAGGGGTAAGGTATTAGGCATAATCATTTTAAATATAAAACAATTTTGGTAACTGTTTTAAAACATTTCTAACAAACCAGCAGACTCAAAATATAAAAGGGCCTGTAGCTATGACCAACCTCTGACAGGCATTTATCATGGCTTAACAAATTGGAAATGCTGAAAATCCCCTTATGGCGTTTGTTGAATTGCAGATTATTTACCTGGATATGTAATTGAGCAATACTGAGTCTGGCCTGCTAGTTGTGATTATGGGACCTCCCAGGGGATCATATTAATACCAAAATTACTTAGCTTTTTATTAATCAATTATGGTTTAGGGGACACAGGGAATTTGAGGCAGTGGAAAATCCATAAAGGCTTTAAAATTTCTTATTAAATCTTCCGAAGGATTTTCCCTAAATGTGATTAATAATAGAGTTCTATGACATGATAAGGAAGCAAAGTATAGCATTTGTAATTCTAAAAGAAAATTGCAGGTAACTTAACTCAAAAAGCAGTAATAATTAGACTAGCAAAAGGTATCAAGATAGAGTGAATCAAATCTTTTGAGTATCTTATGGTTATTTTGGAGAAAACGTTACCTGCTTTAATCATTTGGATTGTATGTGATGGGAATACATTGGTGATTAAGGGTTTGATAAATGTATAATTTGACTCTGGATGTCAACAGAATCACAGCTCTGGATAGTAAATATTGCCCATTATTGATGATGTCTGCAAAACTAACAAAGCAGAAAAATCTTACAACTTGTAACTTGGACCACATCAATACATTTATGTTAATAAACTTCTTTGTGAAAGGGAACATCATTGATTTGCCTTTGGTAGTTTAATTTTCTTTCTTTTAGTTTTTTCAATTAATTCTTTCCAATATAAATAGACTGAGATAGAGAACATTGGGTCTGCTTGTTTGCTTTGGAAAACCTTGTCTTTTCGGTTGATACTAGCATAAAAGGAAAAGCAGTGTATTGGTTTAGGGGTTAACACAACTTTATTAAATTAATAGTTTAACTGTACACCAATCAGACCATACATGAAGACATAGAACCTGGTACGGGGGAAAAGGCAAGGAACTGTTCCATAAAATAGATGTACTTTGAGCAAAATAACTGCCAGACACATTAGGGTACCAGATGTCCTGGGGGTGCCAGTTTACCTATTACATGACCAGCAATGCACACTTGTAAAATTCAACTCACAGTCTTCAGTGGGAAACCACAAGTTCAAAGTTGGATTTGAAGTTAAACTGAAATAAAGGGAACTCATATGAATGACCATATTAATTTCTTACATTAATTTTCAAATACTTCTTTTTCTTAGATTTTTCTTATATTAATTTCCAAAACCTAAAATTCTATCAAAGAACACTGGTAAATTATAAAAGATGTAACTACTTTAAAGTGAGACAGTAT
>RJWT010004862.1:0-32235 GCA_004365215.1 Cuniculus paca
TGCTTGTTCTGACTGGTACAAATCTTTATTTTTTCCTCCCTCCTGCTCTTCTTCCACATCTTCCTTTTGTTTTGTATCCCACTTTCAGTGGCTCAGAGAAAATAATTTAAGAAGGATCATTCACCACTGCTAGAAAAGGGGGTGAGGGGACAGATCCAATTCGCAAAAATGAAATATGCGGCTAGATGCATGTTGTGATAAAATTTTTTAAATGGTCTGTTTGAATAAAGGAATTTATTACAGCAAATGTATTACATCACTATGAGTTCCCTTCATAATACTCCCCCTCATACTGAATATACTTATCCTGTCATTCCTGCCACTTTCTGAAGCAGTTCTGGGAGTTCTCTTTCATAAGAGTCTTTAGTTGAGCGGATGTGGCTGCCTCCATGTCCAGAATCAATTCAAAACATTCACTAATCACGGTCATTTAAACCTTGGGGAAGAGCTCACAGTTGCACGGTGCCAGATCCAGTGAAAAAGGCAGATAGGGAAACACCATAACATCTTTTGAGCCTACCTTTCCATTGGATGGCTCTGGGCAGCAGTGATATCATATTTTTTATCACACTTTATAAAGACATGAAAGAGAATGGGATAAGTGTGTTCGAAATGAGAGGGAGTATTTTAAGGGGATTCAGGGTAATGTGTATTTTACCGCAATCAATTGTTCTTACTTTAAACATTCACATTATTTTTTGATCGCCCCTTGTAGAAGAAATAGTGGAAACATGGGGGCACTAGTAGTAAGGAATAAAATGCTTAATTCAATAAAATACCTCAGAACTGGTACAGCCATGCAATATAAGAATATGCAAGTAGTAGTAACACTAGTGGTTTTAGACGCTTTTTCTAATTCCTCAGTGACTGTAGTCCAATTGGAAGCACTAGAGCTTTGCCCTTTGATCTGTCTATATCAGAGATTTGGGGAAAACTAAAGCACCTGCAGTGGGACCAAAAACCTATTCCCAAACCACAATACTGACATCATTGTGAATAGTGAAAAATGTCGTGGACTTTTCAAGATGTTGTCTAAATTTATGGTTAATGATTTTATTGGTTAAGATCATTTCTTAAAAAAAAGGTCATTTGCTACAAGGACATAAATAGGTGTCCTACTGACAGATCATGTGGTCAGTTGTTTATACTCCTGAACCTCCTTGCAGAAATGGAACCCGCAGTGGACTTGTGTCCCCACAGCTCTGTCTGTATTCTGGAGACATGAATGGAAAGACAGGCCAAGTATGCAAGAAGAGGAGGACCCATTCCATTCATTTGATGACAAAACACTGATGCTTTGGGGAGAATTAACCACTTTTGCTCCCCAAGCAGAGCCAAGCCTAATGTCCAGAGTGCAGTTATGTGCTTCTCAAGCAAGTCGAGCAACTTGTTTGAGGGAACATGAATGGGCCTTCACCCATGCCTGCCACAGCAGATAGAAAGTATAATTTAAAATTGCACCAGCAGCCGGGGATCTAGCTTAGTGGCCTAAGCACCTGCCTGGCAAGCGCAAGGTCATAAATTCAATCCCCGGTGCCTCAAAAAAAAAATTACACCAGCAAGTTTATGAGGGCTGATGCTAGATAAGAGTCTGCTACAAAGGTTATGGTGAGTCTTCTAAAGATGCCAACCAAAAAACAGGGGGTAGGGGAGTCATAAATCTGGTACTCTTGGGGACTAGAGGAGTTGTGTCCTGTCTGAGCATCATTAACATTCAACTTGGGCTGGCGAGGTGGAGGGGAAAGAGAGGCAGAAACCCTGAATGGGAGGTGTTCTCAGAGGCGGAGATGTCGGTTTCTTCAAGGCCTGTGCCTGAAGGTTGAACTTTTTATATTTTGGAATCATTTTAACTGCCAATCCTTTGGTTTGCCAAAGTGTACCACTAATCTACACTAACAAAGGCCTTTGTCCTCTTTCCAGCTGGCCCTGGGGGTTCTGCAGATCGGATTCGTAGTGATATACCTATCGGAGTCCCTGATCAGCGGCTTCACCACTGCTGCCGCTGTTCATGTTTTGGTTTCCCAACTCAAATTCATGCTGCAACTGTCGGTCCCTGCATACACAGACCCGTTCTCAATTTTCAAAGTAAGTACTTCTTCCACTCAAAAAAATATTGAAACACATGAAATTCACCTTGTGTTTCTTAGAGAGCCTTCCTTCAGTGTGGAACCTACCTACAACTCCAAGAGACTAATGCGTTGTAAAATTGACTCACATTAAGAAAACGTTAATGCAAAAGACATCAATGCTAAAAATCAATCATACAGCTAATGTCAACAACAGGGATCAAAGAAAAATTCTCCTGTGGTTGACTTTTCAGCAGTTTGAAAAATAAAATCTAAGTGTATTATTAAAAGGTTTTATTATTTTGTCCTGACATTTTAAATCTTTCCTCAAAATCTTACTGTGAAAGAAATTTGTCTATTTAGTTATGAGGTTTCCCTATTTCTTAGAAAGAAGGTCTTTTACAAACTGAAGTTTTTGAGACCTTTGTGTATCCCTGTTTATAAAGCAAAATGAATTCAACCAACTTGTAGATAGGACAGTGGGTTTCCACTCCTCCAGAGGACATGAAGTAGAAGTGTGAAAAGGTAAAAATACAATAGGCCTAGTTTTGCAGATCCTAATTGGCTTTATTTGCAATTATAGAATCAAGCAGAAGTCTGAACCAAAAATGGTTCAGGATTTTCCACCTTCCACATGGCCTGGTTACACTGATGGCCAGCAAAAAGGAAGTGATAAATGGAAAATGGAAGTGAGGTACAGAGATTCCCTACTGGTCACAGCTCATGTCTGTTTTATGAGAATATGTACTGAACAGTTGGCCCTTTGTGACTGCGTAGAACCCAGCAACTTGTTACAAGAGTAGCTTAGTCTGTTTATGCATTAAATTAGGCTGCTATGTAAGGAAAAGTTGTTAGGTCAAATTAATTCTCAGTTTTAGAGGTGACTTTTGGCCACATTAGTTCCCATCTTTTGGTTAGCCTTTTCAGTTTTAGAGACTGACCAAAACTTTGGGCATTGGCATTACTCTCCGTCACCATCCTAAGTGGATTTATTTGGTCTCAAATTCCACTGGCAAATAGCAGAACAGTAGATTTGGTAAGGCGGGAACAACAACAATAGAAAACAATGATTGGCTAACGACAGATTACTTCTGGCTTCTCCCCACTCCCAGGTTAAAGAACAAGAAATTACTTTATTAAGTGAACTCAGGTAGACTGGAGTCTAGTTTTTAGGGAAAAAAAATTTTTTTCAGGATCCGTCTGCTTCCTTAAAGTTTCAGTTTTTTTGTATGGCATTTAGCATGAGTGACTATTTTGGTTTGGTCGGGTCTTCTGGGTCCTACAGCAGGAGCTCAGTACAAAACAATGGTCTCTCATCGTTTTTAAACAATAGGTAGTGTCTTTAGTACTTCTATCCAGACAGTCTTTGGGAGTCTAAGACTGGACTTGCTCCAAATTGGAACTAACTAACGCTCTTTCACTTCAATACAGAAGTAGGGTGTTGTTCTAGGAGCAATTGGGATTCAATTAAGGCCTGTTTGAGCTATCCCAGATGGATGAATATGGAATCCAGGTGGCTTTCAAAAGCAAGACTATTTATGCACAATGCAATTAGGAAATTATTTTCTAAAAGTGATCTGGAAAATCAGCTAAAAAATGGGAGGAGTCTAGACCTGAAAAAGACCAAGATTTGAAGGGATATATGCTTTTTTTTTTTTTTTTTTTTGCAGCACCAGGGATTGAACTCATGACCTTGCACTTGCCGGGCAGGCGCTTAGACCTCTGAGCTAGATCCCCAGCCCTGTCTTTTTGAGACAGGGTCTCACTATGCCGTTCAGGCTGGCCTTGAGCTCACTTTGTAGCCCAGGCTGGTCTCGAACTCACAACGATCCGCCTGTCTCAGCCTCCCGAGTGCTGGGATTACAGGCGTGAGCCACCACGCCCGGCTGGATATATGCTTTTTAAAAAGAAAATTATCAGGGATTAAAAGGTTAATTAACTAACCTACTCTGGCCAGAACAGTAATAATGGTTGTGAAATAAAAATCAATGGCTGACGATACCAAGGGGCAGACGAGATCTATTGTAAAAACGTGAAAAGTACCCAACACAATTTGGCACTAGCCAAAAAGCATCTCAAAAAAAAAAAATGACAGAAACATCCCTCACCTCTCTCCACAGGTCTCCATGGCTCCTGACTCATGATTAACGAGAGCAGAGTAGAGAATTTCCACTCACCTGTGCCTTACATTGTGCTTCAATGTTCATTTTTGTCTACTTGGAGATAAATGTATCCAAATGATACATTAATACAGGATTTTTGTGTTTTTGTAATTGTAGGTACTGGAGTCTGTATTCACCCAAATAGAAAAGACTAACATCGCAGACCTTGTGACATCTCTTGTTATCCTAGTTGTTGTATTTCTGGTTAAAGAAATAAACCAACGCTACAAAGCAAAACTTCCGGTGCCTATCCCCATTGAACTCATCATGGTAATTAATCATCTTGAAAAGTTTTTCAAAGTCTAGTGCTTTGCAGACCCTTCACTAGCTTGTAACTCAGGAGGTTTAATGAGGCAGATCCCAACTCTGCAGTTTATGAGTGCATTGTTCAGTATGGTTTTCTCTTCATTCAGAATTTAGTAACTCACCCATACTGCAATTTGGGGTTTATTATGTTTTGTTTTGGGTTAACAAAAATGATCTAGATTTGATTGTGGTCATAGTTTTACCACCCAGTGCATGTGCTGAAATCAACTAAACCATATACTTTGAGTGTGTAGAGTATGCAAATTTTAGCTCAATAAAACTGTTATTAAAAAAATAAGACAAGGAGGATAAAGAGAGCAAGATTTTTAAGACCAAACAAAACAACTGTAAGAATCACCTCAAGACTTCTTAGAAAATAACAAAGCTTTGGCTAGAAATGCTTATGTAATTTAGTGAGCTGTGGGTTTTGAAAATGGTATTTTTTTAAAGTAAGACTCTTAATTGAGTCTCACATTTCTAACTTGGATAATTTACGACATTACAGACTGTGATTGCAACAGGTGTATCCTATGGCTTTGACTTTGAACACAGGTTTAACGTTTCTGTGGTTGGAGATATGAAACAAGGGTAAGTCTGTCTTCTATGCTGGGGTTGCTAGAGAATGAGTAATAGTAGTTAAATACTCAAGAACATAGTAGGCCATGAGTAGTAGCTGTATATAGCCCTCCTTAGAAGACCCCCTAGCACCTCCCAGACACAAGAAAGACTTGCTACCCTCTTTCAAGGAAGCAGCGATAAAGAATAGCAGAATGTACTACTGTGAATGTTAGGAGTTTCTTTTTGAGGAAGAAATCACATGCCCGGCACACAAGGGCTCATATGAAAATAAAAATTAGTGAAAGTAGAAAACTAGGCAAAATAAGCCATTTGTCCTTATAAAGAAGCACAAACTGAAATCAGATTTCCTTGTCCATGAATTACTATAAACAATACATAGTGCTTTGATTGAGGTTGCTGGAGCCAAGTTCTGAAAGTTCAAAAGAGACCCTAAAGGAATACCAGCACACCACTCAAGCAATCCAGATAGGCACACTCTGTCCTTTCTCACGATCAAATCTAAAACAAAGCCAAAGCCACAAGCAAAAAAAAAAAAAAAGGGTGGGGAGCCCAGTTTGTACAAGGAATTTGACGATATATTTCATTACAGTTAGTGTATTCCGAAGGGTGATCCGGCTTTGTGTTCTCTTTCCTTCCCTCTCCCCTCTGACCTTAGATAGCATCAGTTTCTTTCAACTCACTGAGGAAAGATGTTTTTCCCAAATCAATCAATCAATCAATCAATAACCACTCTCCTTCCCAGGGCTTAGTAGGTATTTGAGAATTCTAGAAATCATCATCCATACAGATTTTCATCTTAAAAATAACCAAATTCATAGAACATTTTAAAACTGAAATGTGTTTTTGTTATCAGATTTTCTTGTATTCAACTTACTGAATCGCGAACATCAATTCTAATTTTAAAAGTTGTGAAATGGAAACTAGGCTGAACTGAAAGACTGTTTCCAAGGTTTCCCTCCACCCTGTAAATTTTATGTGATTATGCTTCATTTAATGCCTTGGGAGATGTAAGCCACATTGAAAAATAAGTAAACAAGTGCAAACTCAAAGTTTTGTCAGGCGGAAGGTTTTCGAAAATAAGCGATCACCTCAAATCACTGAGTAATAATCCCAGAAATCCTATTTAGGAAATACAGCTTAAATGTCACTGGATCTCTCTGTACAAGCTGTGTGGGGTGGGGAAGGAACTAGCTTGCATTTGCTGATCGTGTGCTCTGCAGATTGCCAGTGTGGCCTGGTATTTGAGCACCTCCTTTCTGGAGGCAGGGTGCCTGAGACTGACTTCAGACTTACTTCCATACCTCGGGCAAATTCTTAAACAGTGCCTCAACATCGTTGGCTGTAAAAATGGGAAAGAAACTAATAACTCTCATACAGGATTCTTGTGAGGATTAAATGAGTTAATGACCGTGACTTGGTGTGTGGCCTACCATTAGTGTTCAGTCTTCATTACTAGTTTTACTAATTTAGCACCAAAATTAGGTACAAGGCACTTGATGTGCTTTTTCATACCTTTTTATCTAAGTGATGATTAAGTGAGCATCTTAGATTTCTGTTGATTGCAAGTGAACTCATACTGGAAGGTAGCAATTACAAATTACTGCTTGTCGGCTATTAATGCATATGCCACCTTAGAAATTTGTTGTGAGGTCATACACGCTAGGTGCAAATACTTCATCTAAAAGGAAATGCTCACCAGAATAGTAAAACACACACACACACAGAGGATATATTTAGATTTCAGAGGAATCCTATAATGATAGCTAACAGGTACTTTGTGTTTCACAATGTGCAAATAGTATTCACATTCATTATTTTATTGATCCCTCCACAAAACTATGAAAAAAAGAGAATAAACAAGGACACTGTGACTCAGGGAGGGCGAATGACCAGGAAGCAAAGCCTTGGGACTGAAAATCTCCACACACCACTCTGTGGCTTTCGGAGACCAAAACAAAAGTATGACAATAAGGTCCTGGTTATTTCTGTATAAATGTGAGATTTAATTATATCACCGATATCAGATTTATTTTAAAAAACAATATAATGTTCCAAGATAATGTTTCAATTTCTGGTGCCAGCAGAGTATGGAATATTAGTAGTTCTTCCTATTGAAGCTGAAAATTTATTGTCAAAGATATTCATAAAACATGGAACAGCAATGCAGAAAGAGCTGATTGAACTCAACCCACTTCCAGTGAGTTTGTGGGTAAAAACAGATGTTTATAGGAACTGGGCACTGATGTTGAGTTCGAGATACAAGCACTTTTTATGACACCACAAGCAAGCAGATTTAACTGCTCTAAGTTCGCGAGGCAGAAGCACAGACGTATCTCTGTGGATGGATATTGCTCTGCCGTGCTGCCACTTTTAACTAAAACTCTCGCTCCATCTGGACCGTGGTTGGTTCTAGCAATTCTGTGAAGTTTAGGGCAAAGTCCAAGGCCCACCTCTTTGTTACAGAGTTTCCATGAAAGGCTACTGTTTTTATCAATGGAAACTTTTTTGCCTTTATTGCCTCAGAATTGTGCTTGCTCAAAGGGCATTTATCCATGGGTAAGTATTAGAGGCATTGTGGGTAATGCTTGGTAAGCCACGGTAACAATACAAGTGGGGTCTAAAACCCTTTGTGTGGAGCCTGCACATCATAATGTGGGCATCCGGACAAAATCATGTCCACCATACCACTCTCACTGGGCTGGATTTACAGTCTTTTATCAAATCTAGGCAGCATTGCTCTGCAGCAATAAGGTAGAAAATTTCAAAGTTTTCAGTGGGCCTAAATTCTTATAAGTCGTATTCCAAATTGAGATACAAAGTGGCCTAGACTGCATTCATTTATTGATTTCCCCGAAAATGACATATATTTATCAGCAAGTTGGTGACATAGAGATTTGCTAAATTTCAATTTCAGGTTTGAGTCACCTATCACCCCTGATGCAGAGATCTTCCAAGAGACCATTGGCGACTGTTTCGGCATTGCAATCGTTGGCTTTGCAGTGGCTTTTTCCGTTGCCAGTGTCTATTCCCTCAAATATGATTATCCTATTGATGGCAATCAGGTAGGTGTGCAACCTACACTACGTCTCATTAGGTGACTTTAAACGAGTTTGTGCACATAATATTCTTCTAAAAGAGAACACTTGTAAAAACATTTCCACCTTGTTCTCCTGTCAGGAGTTAATTGCCTTTGGAGTGAGTAACATATTCACTGGAGCATTCGGAGGGTTTGCAGGGAGCACTGCCCTCTCCAGATCCGGGGTTCAGGAAAGCACAGGCGGCAAGACCCAGGTATTTCAAAGTCTTTGCTGCCACCCTAGTGTTAATAACTGGGCACCCAAGCCAAGGGGAAAGGGCAGATTGTGAAGAGAACTCTTTCGTCTTCACAGATTGCTGGGATTCTCTCCGCAGTCATCGTACTGATTGTCATTGTGGCCATCGGATTTCTTCTGGAACCACTACAAAAGGTAGCCTTCTTCTCCCTTTGGGTAACATCTCTCTCATTGGGGTGATAAATCTAAGAACCCTGGCTCTTTGATTCTGAAAGCACAAACTGAACTAGGGGAAATGAGGTAACAACAAACTTTCAAGTACTCTCCTTAGCCAAACTCTATGGGCCAAAAACATTTCCTCTGCTCTGGCAGCATTTTATGAATGCTAGGAATGCTGATGCCCAAACTAGTTTATCTGCTATGCTCTGTGCATGTGCGTAGTACGGAAGATAATTCATGTTTAAGCAGGAAAGTGCCCTGGCACCGCAGCTCCAACATGGATGGACTGAGTGAAGATTTTCTTAAGGGCTGACGACATCTGGCCCTCTATCTTGTGCAGAGAATGGTGCTACCAGCCACACAACCTGCTCTTGTGAACACACCCTGCAGCTCGTAGAGGTTTGGTTGGACTCCAGAACCAACACTGTCAGCTTGCAGGATGGGAGCAGATAGCCAGACAAGCCAGACACGGGCCTCACCCCTTTCCCTTTCCCCATCGGTTTCTGTAAGGGCTTAGCTTACTGTTTGTACATTGCTGCTGCAGCCAGATTTAAAAAACGTAGAATCTCTAGGAAACCAGCTGATGGTAAATACAAGTGTATTGTCCATTGTGGTTTTCATGTAATTTCAAGGTGGTGCATAAAGCAATGTTTCAGGAGCCCTGTAGACCTGCGTCTAATTCTGGCTCTGCCACTGAGTGTTCACATGCTTTTGGGCCAATTACTCAACTTCTCTGAACTTCAAATTCTCCAGTTGTATAAGAGAAAGGGAAATAGTATCTGGCGGGCAGAGTAGCTATGAAGATTAAATGAGCTAATGTACAAGAAGTACTTAGCACAGGTCACTAATATTATTAATTTAATCATTAGTATTATTATGGTTATTATATAAACAATCAACTACACCTCTGACCACAAACGACATGGAGATATGATATAGACTGCTGATGTCCATTGGTTGTTATCTAGGCCTTTTTTCCATGTTGGTTGGTAGCTGAAATGTGAATTTAGTTCTGGGTTTCTAGACTCCTGATGTGGTCATCCCAAAGAGCCTCAGTGGTCAAATGTGTCTTCAAGCAATGCAGACAAAAACTTCGTGTCCTCCATATAGTACGCTCCTGATTCCAAAATGATGGCATGAAAGAAGCCAAGGAATCACCACTAATGAATTAGAAAAATGTATATCTCAGTAAAAATAAATGCGCAGATCTTCCTACACAGAGAACAACCCAGTCATGCTTCCTGCAGGTGTAAATGTGGGCTCTATTCAGCGCAAATCAATTTGGAGACACTAAAGAAACAATTGCCAATTAAATGCCTGTCTCCAGAATAAACTACACTCAGAGATACTGTCCAGATGTTAACTGGAGCCCATAAAGAACCTACGGGATAAGTCCTTTTTGGATGGCTGTGTCAGGAATGTCACCTGTTTCACCTGAAGAGCAACTTCGCTTCTTTTCATCACACGAAGATGAAATAGCCCACAAGAATAGCTAATAAAGAATATTTAGCGAGTGCTTTCTAAGCCTCAGTGGAGTTGTAAGCATTTAGTTCCTATTTAATTCTTTATACCAGTTGCAACACGGGTGCCACGTTTCTGGTAAAAAGATCTTTTCTTTTCTGTGGTTTTTCGTTGCACTGTACTGTAAAATTTACTTTTAAAAGTACTTTCTCAAGCACTATGTCATTGTAAATTGTTTAGCATTGTTCCATGGAATATTGACCAGCTAGGGAATAATGCCTGATGGGAAAAAAAAAGTCTCAGACATGTGGCACTTGACATATTTTATTTCTACGCTAAAGTCCTGCAGATCAAGATGGCCTATAGTACAGAGTTCTATAAACCCTTCACAGGCTACCCTGTGGTCACAGCTTTAATATCAAAACCGATATATTGACACGAATTGGTACAGTACTATAAAGTAGATTGCAACTTTTATCCAGTTTTCTCACTTTCTAGCTGACATTCATTTGTGTGCAGTTTCCTTTTTAAAGTTATTTTAGGACCTAAATAATGAACTCTAGTCTCACAGTGAATCAAATTAACTACTTAGATATTAACGTATAAAAGTAACTTGTGAAAATTAAAAATACCGGATTGGTTAAACAGTCTTTAAGACAAGATATGAAAAATAAAAATTGTGCGAGGTTTCTTGGTGTGAAAGTAGCCAGTGTACAAATTCCACACTCCACTCCTCAGGGAAGGACTTGAAGAGAGCACAAGCATTCCTACCGTTGTATTAAAATCTGAACAGTGAGCCATATTCAGCTGTTCAGCATGTTTCACCTTAAGGGTCACAACTTAAAACAAAGGCTTTTTGACGTGTGAAACCCAGAGCCTGAAGGGATGTGTGACAGGCTGAGTTTACAGCCCAGGTCCCTCCAGTGCATCTACTACTCAAAGATGTCAGTCCTGGGCTCCTGAAAAGGCCGTGTTGTGGGTATTTAGTTCATGAGTTCCTGGGGAAGAGAATTCAAATGAGCTCATGAATAATATGCATATGCCGGGGAATGTTCTGGGGATAAAGCAGGGAACAAGACAGATGCGATGTTTGGTGTCCCAGAGAGGCTGCCTCAAATCTTGGTTAGTTTTTCTGTGATCTTGAGCTTCCTCTTACAGAATGACCTGATTGTTAGTCATCACCAAAGGTTCGAATTCTCATTCAGGGCCTCAAGACACGTACTAGATTGGCTCTGCTTAGGATCCTCGTGACTAGGCCATAGGATCTTTCTGTGTCCTAAGGCACGGCTATGGGCTACGTACCATCAGATCATCTATGGCATAATCACAGAGTGGTGTGGCCCTTGACACTGTGGTGGGGACAGCCGCATGCAGGGGGACAGGTCAGAGTCCCAGCCCTTGTGAGCCTTACCTAGCATTTTCCACTGGCACAGAGTGGATCCTTTGATTTGCTTTGAGGCCTGCTAAAGAACCCACTTATCTGCACTCTTCACCTTTGTTTCTATATGGTTTATTTGACTAACTTACAGTGCATTTTGTGTTTTTGCCTTTCGCAGTCTGTGCTGGCAGCTTTAGCACTTGGAAACTTAAAGGGAATGCTGATGCAGTTTGCTGAAATAGGCAGATTATGGAAAAAGGATAAATATGATTGTGTAAGTAGATGCAATAATGTTGGAAAAAGACATTCTCCTGAATGGCAGTTGAATGCTGGTGTAAAAATACACACTTGTATTGTAAACTATGTGGAACTGTGTTTCTATGTATCTGTTCAAAATAATCTTAATTTGTTTTATTAGCCATTTTAAATTACACACCTTATGATCATTCTCTGGAATTTTAATTTAAAAGGATCCAAGTAGAAAATACTCCACTAAACTTTCTTAGATCTCCTGTAAAAGTTCTTACGGTCATCACAAATGCCACCGAAACTCTGGATTTTAGGATACACATTGCTTCTGTTCTTCGTTGTATACTCTGTGCTTTGCCAGAGAATCTGTGAAGAATTTGAATTCTGAACATTCTTTCTGGAAATACTCTTTCTTTTTGGAAAGGCTCCCCATTGCTGGCAACATGCCTTACTCTTGAGAATTTAATAATTTAATCAGGGCCAAAGTCTATAGTGTAAATGTGCTTGTCAACATGGTCTATGGTGCTTAGAGAGCATAAAGTAATAATCTACACTTGGTTTACTTTTGCCCGATAGACCACTGGAGCAGGGAGCTTTTAACACCTTTTTGGCATGCTAAGGGTCTTATAGAGCTAGAATCCATTAATTAAATCAACAGATCAAGATTGAGGCTAGTATAGCCTCTACTAGTTGATAACTGATCTTAATGAACAGACTGATTCTGGAATTTTTGTTCCAACAGATGGATTCGATCTGGTTTCCTTAACTGGTTCAGGGATGGGACAAGAAGTAGAGTCTCTTTGGATTTTCTTATATGTGCTTATGTTTCTGTGGCCAAGAACCTAGCCTGCAGCAGTGACCTCTTGAGACAGGTGTCCCCCTGGGTACTTTGATCCCTGGTCCAAGATAACAACTTCCCAACCCCTGCCTTTGGCCCTAGAGGTTCACACGTTCCCATCACTCTGGACTTAATACATTGTACCTTACTCAGAGTACATTGTAGTGCATGTGTTGCTTTCTTTTCACAGGTAATCTGGGTCATGACCTTCATCTTTGCCATTGTCCTGGGACTTGGGTTAGGCCTGGCAGCAAGTGTGGCATTTCAGCTCTTAACCATCGTATTCAGGACCCAATTGTGAGTGCTCATTGTGCCCTGCAGCCTGACTTGCCCAATCAAAAGAGTAAAAGGTGGTTTGGTTGATAGGCATGCACACCTGTCAGCACTGGCCAGTACACCCTGCCCCAAGTGGCTTACCCCAAGGCCCAGCTTGGGAGCACCACCCATGGACCAGCCTACTCCTGGTCAACTTCCTGTTTTGATACGAGTTCTGAAAATTCCTAGAAATCCATTTGCCTACCTGTACACCAGAAGTAATTCTTCTCTAAACAGGTTTCATGGCCTTGCCCTTCGACTTGTTAAACACAGGACTGTGTTACCGCGAAGACTGTGAGGTTCTCCAGATTGAGTGAAGGGCTCGCCGTCTTCAGAGATGGCTAAACTGCACTCCCATCTTAAAGGCATGAATGGGGATTAGAGAACTTCTCAAAGGCCCCTCGAGGTCCTAAATTTCCTCAAAAGATTGACATTCTTAACTGTCATTCAGTTCAAAGCATCTTCCTAATTTTTAAGTCTTTGTTGTATGATAGTACCACTATGTTAGATTGCATGGTGTAATTACAAGGAGAAATAAGTTTTCTTGGGTACTAAGATGTTCTAGGACAGAGGTCGTTCACTTAAAATTATTCCTTAACTGATGGACTATACTGTGTTGAAATATACTCGTATTACTCTTACACTCTTTTATTCAGTCATATTTTTAGTACATTCTTTACCGGGGACCTATTAAACACAGAGACACACTGAATGGTCACATGGGGAAGTCCTTTTACTTTTCCATGTCCTCAGTCCTCACCCACACAACTGGGTACTCCTACTGTCTTACTTCACTGAATAACTGGAATTCCAAGTGGCAAAAGCTCATGGAAATGCAAGGAGGTAGATTGGAGGCACTTTTTAGGACTATGTGAGCACCCAAAGATAAGTATAACACAGTGCTTGCCCTCTAGGGTCTGAATGCCAAGGTGATTACCCAAAATTTTACCAGATAAGCTTGTGTTGACTAGCTAGGCAAAAAAAATCAATGTTAGCCTTATATGCGTAACAAATATGCATGATTTACTTGATTTTTTTGTTTTCCCCACAGTCCAAAATGCAGCACACTGGCTAATGTTGGAAGGAGCAATATCTATAAGAATAAAAAAGATTATTCTGAGGTAAGAGAGATTCATTTTTGTCTTTACTTGCTGAGTGATATGAATATGAATCTAATGGGCACCACTAATACCACTTCTCTGCCTTACAGATGTATGAGCCAGAAGGAGTGAAAATTTTCAGATGTCCATCTCCGATCTACTTTGCAAACATTGGTTTCTTTAAGCAGAAACTTACTGATGCTGTAAGGTTTGGGGTTATCCAACTTCCTTCCTTTTCTAATTCTACTGACGATCTGGGAACGTGTGTTTGTTCTTTAGCAAGAAGGTCGTTGGCTTTCTGTCTGGGCTGTGTCAGTGTTTTGCTTTGTTCTGTTTTGTCCCACATCCCAGAGCAGGTGAAACATAAGGGATCCGTTATAGGTTGGGAAATAAGCCTCTTTAGATGAGGCCCAATAGCCAACATTTTATCAAATTCTGCTATAAAGTAAAAGAGATTTTCCATATAATCTTAAGCTGCTGATTTTTAATAGACATTATTCTATAGATTTGCTTTGGGCATCAACTTCAGAAACAATAGGGAAATATTTAATATTTGACAGTGTTATTGAAAATATTCAGGATAGCAGTTGTAAAGGAATATTTAACAGTAAGTACTGAGTGTTGGTAACAATGACAAGGAAGCAGTCTTTAAGGGTAAGAAACAAAGGTCAGTACTCTTGGCCTACTTTGTGCCTTGCACGGGCAGCCGTATGCCCTAACAATTAACTTGGTATGCAATCCATAAATCTGACATGATGTTGCTGATGTTTTTTGAGCCAAGTTTTCAGTTTCATCACAAATATTTCTACAATGCGTCCTTATCCCTCAACCCATTCCAGCCAGTCACTAGACTCATGCTATGTACATAACAGCATATTCGCTACTCTCCTAATACAACGATGGGTTTTTCAGGTTGGCTTTAGCCCATTTCGAATTTTACGCAAGCGTAACAAAGCTTTGAAGAAACTCCGAAAACTGCACAAGCAGGGCCTGTTACAAGTGACCCCGGTGAGTATCCTGGGCACTTTTCCGTGCATTACAGCTTAAAAGCTTAGTAAACTATAACTCTCAGTGTTAGTTATATTCCTTTAAATGAAATAGAAGATAAGGTTATTCCGGGTGTTTAAAAATGTTATTTTTTTAAAAGGACCTCTTTGAGGGTCTCCCTAAAAGTTTTATTGTCCTGGCTTGGTAAACTATGAAACTCGAGTATCTACAGTTCCGGTGCTTGACCAACTTTAAGTCTGTGCCGAAAAGCCCCCCGGATTTCCTGCACACACACCTTCCCACAGTTGGAACAATCGCGCTTGTTATTGTCTCCTGCAGAAAGGGTTTATTTGCACCGCTGATGGCTTCCAAGATTCCGACGAAGAGTTAGACAACAACCAGATAGAAGAACTGGATCAGCCGATCGACACGGCAGATCTGCCCTTCCAGATAGACTGGAACGCCGACCTTCCGCTCAACATTGTGGTGCCCAAAATCAGCCTCCACAGCCTCATTCTTGATTTTTCAGCAGTGTCCTTTCTTGATGTTTCTTCAATGAGGGGTCTCAAAACGGTAATTTGCTTTTTCTTAACGGAAATAACCAATCATTAATTAACAATAAAAACTGTATTTATCCTTTAGATGACACACATTGAATTAGAAGTAAACTTTTTTTGTACATTTTAATCTTACACTGTACCGTAAAAGGGGTGGACGGCCCAGAGTGTCCAGCGAACTCTTTAAAAGTGCATTTTCGATGAGACTGCACACTATTTTGAAGGCAACCAAATTTACAAGCCTGTGTGCTAAACTTGCTAATAGGCAATTATGCTCACACTCCTAGCCAATCTGAGCATCAATTCAAGTGCTTCCAACTGTGAAAACTCTATCTAAATTACCTTGAAATCAGAGAAGATACAGAAAAAAAAAGTAGATACTGATGAATTTCACTTGACTATTTAAACATATATCTAAGAAAACAGACATATGAAAGAATAAATGTCATGTGTCATTTACAAACAGGACTAAACAATTAAGTTGTGGTCTGTTCTTTTTCCATAGTTTTATTAGCATTTCTAAAATAAATTATTTCCTGAGATATAAATAAAATTTAGGAAATTCTACATTTCCTTGTGTTTTTCTTAGGTTTTCATATCTACCTAAGGAACACGACCTAAGATAAGGTCTATTAAACATGGGTGAACTGGATACAAAATTAGAAAACACAATTTAGTTTTCTTCTAGTTTATTTTTAAAAGTTAACATCATATACCTCTCAAGATTTCTTTTTTTTTTCTTTTGTTTCTTACTCCCCTCCCACCTTATTTTAGCCTATAAGAAAAGAAATACACATAGTTTTCTTAACCATAGCAGGATAGCATGAAGGACAGAGACTCTGACAGGTATTTTTTGTTTAGTTTAGTTTTTTAACTGGTTCTTAAGTCAGTCTCTTTTTTTTTTTTTTTTTTTTTTTTTTTTTTTTTTTGCGGCACCGGGGATTGAACTCATGACCTTGCACTTGCCAGGCAGGTGCTTAGACCACTGAGCTAGATCCCCAGCCCTTAAGCCCTGGTTCTTGGCTCAGTCCCTTGCAGAGATTCTAAAAGAGTTTATGATGATGGTGATGATATGGTATTAACGATTATTTAACCTGATCAACAGTGAGTGCTACATTTCTCACCTTATGCAATGTTACCGACATTACTGCTGGCGTTTTTATTTTTAAACCTAAAGACCAGGAAACTGGATAGTTGCTAGATATATCCAGTCACCATGGACAGGAAGAACGGATGACATGTGGGCTAGAGTGTTTTGTTTTGCTTTGGTTTTGTTTTACTTTTATGTGGATGGAACACTCTAGTCCCAGTCATTCCTATAAAAGACACTCTGCTAAAATTAAGTCAGAGCTGATCTTTTGAGTCTGACAAAGAACATTTTCTTATAATACTTGTCTCAAGAAGGATCTTTTTTAACTGCTTACTGAGACAGGCTCTTCCCTCTGGGCCTATTTCCCTCTGTCAGGGAGTCTTGTTTTTAACATTAGTGTCTCCTTCTACTATTATCTCTTTTCAAAATGTAAAAGGTGCTGAAAGTAATATATCACTCATAAAGTATGATGGTTTTCTTTGCATTTCTGACAAATGAAACTGTTCCCTAAATAGATGTATTTTTTCTTTTGACAGCTCTTGCAAGAATTTATAAGGATAAATGTAGATGTGTATATTGTTGGAACCGATGGTAAGTTCTTTTATTTTTATTTTATATTCAGTCGGTCGCGTTAGCTCACAGTCAGTCCTCAATGTAGACAGGCTCTCCAGAGAACAGGTATTTTATGGGATCGCCAAGAAAGAATTTGAGTTTGTAGTTGAGCCAATACAAATTCCTTTGGAAACAGCATCTTTGTGCTTTAGTTGTGTTGACATAGAATTAAATGAGTTTTATGATTTGAGTTCTAATTTAATAAGCAGCATGGGTGAATATGTTAACTGTTTTTCATCCTGAACTTGCTGAACAAGTGGTCTTGTTTCCCATCTCTCTCCTTCTCCTCCCTTGGCCTTCACCTCACCTCACCGTCCTGGCCACCACCGTAAGGGTTATCAGTGACGTCTGCTGTGTCAGGGTTAATCACCTACTCTCCGCCTCCTCCCACTTGAGCCTACTTGAGTATTCAGCTCTTTAACATTTGTTTTTTCCTTTTGCAGTACTAGAGATTGAACCCAGGGCCTTTGCACTGGGTCACATCCCCAACCCCTTCACGGAACCACTAAGTTACCTGGGTTGGGGTCACACTTGTGATTCTCCTGTCCCAGGCTCCAAGAGCACTAGGATGATGGGTGTGTGCCCCCCAACCTGGCTTCCAGCCTTTGTCTTTGAGCCCCTCTTCCTCCCTGACGTCCACGCCCATCTCTGATTCATCTGTGGCTTGCGATTCTCGGTTTCTGACATTGGCTCGTCTCCCAGCCCTTAGCAGGCAGTATCCCCTTGGCTTCAATTTAAATTCTACACTTCTGATTCCATGGACTCTTTCTAGTCAGTCTCCTGCCTATCAGACATACCCGCTACGTGTTAATGAATCCCCAAACTGTAACTCCAGCCCAGACCTTTCTTTTGAGCTGCAGGCCCCTCAGACATACACGTTCAAAACTGTGTGTGACCCCCACTCCTTAAACTGCTCCTTCTCCTTTCCCATCCAAGTCGCTCCATCACTACTCATTCTGTCGCCCAAATAGAAGCCCCAGAACCATTTTAATTCCTCCTTTTCTTCTTCCCTCTATGGTCAGGAAGCTGCCAGACCCTGGAAATATTTCCTTTTTTATTGGTCGCTTCCTTTCAATGTTTCAGATCCTTGTCCCTTCTCACCTGGGTCTTTGGAAGGCCATTCTGACCACACAGTGTCCTTGTCTGTCCCTGGAATGACCTCACATCTCACTCTTCTTTTCTTTTATCTTTCTTTCTTTTTTTGGTACCGGGAATCGAACTCAGGACCTTGCACTTGCCAGGTAGGCACGTATGCTGCTGAGCTATATCCCCTGACCCTACTTCTCACTTTTCTAACTAGAAAATTCCTTCAAGAATTTTTTTCTGGCAAGAACCGTGAAAACCTCCCTCTTTCCGCAGGCAGAGCACTGGGTCTTCAAGACTATTTGCATTTGCAGAATACTCACCTATCACATTATTCTGCAGTTCAGTGTTTGTGTTCCTGCTAGACTATCCACTCTTCGAGGACAGAGATTAGTCTTGTTTACTGTCTTCCCCATTTCTTGCTCGGTTCCTAGGACATGACAGACAAATAAAGACTTCCTAGCACTATTGTTGGGCACTGTTCTGGGTGTGGATGCAAGTGACAACGAGGCTCCTGCCCTCAGGAAGTTCACAGTCACTCAGGAAAGCTGCCATTAATAAGCAAATAAAACCGTGTTGCAAACAGTGCAGTGATGAACAAAGAGGTTAAAAGACACAGAGCAAGTGGTGTGACTTGAGACGGGGACCAGGGTTGTCCAGTAATGGAATGTGTGAGTGGAGATGAATGAAGTGCGGGAGTCAACTTGGACAGGGTCTTAAGGAAGATCATTTTAGATAGAGGTGACAATAGGTACACAGGTCCGTCAATGAGCCAGGAGTTAGTATCTTTAATCTCTCTTCTACTGGCTCCTATCCCTAAAAATCTAGAGATGTACTAGTTTCAAGGGTTGCTCACAATTGAAAATATTCTGTTGATCTCACTACCCCATTAATTTACCAAACAATTTTATTCCTTCCCCACTCACCATCTCAGATGGATTTTTTTTTTTCTGAGACAAGGTCCCACTGTGTGGGACCAGGCTGGCCTTGAACTCACAGTGATCCTCCTGCCTCAGCTTCCCGAGTGCTGAGATTACCAGCATACACCACCACACCAGGCCATCCCAGACCTTTTTGAAAGTGCCTGTTTCCTGCCACCTCTCCTGCCTGGCATCCCCCTCGGTCAGACTGACATCATCACCTTCCTTCCTGTTCCTTTTCTCTTGATCACCGGTCTGTAGAAAACCTGCCTGTGAACAGCCTCAACCACCTCTGTGCTTTTATTCCTTCTCTCCCTTCACCTTTCTTCAAATCCTAGGTCCTATAAAATGCTCTCCGCTCTGTCAAGTCTTCCCAGATACCCACCGAGAGGAGATTCAGCTTTAACTTACCTTTTGGCCTCTTTTATGACTCAGCTAGAACTTAGCATATAGAACTTAGCATATAGTACACGAGGTCGGATTTGGTTGAATGAGGTGTGCAGATGAGTGCTGGTCAGTGTCTACAGGAAGATGCGTTCTGATAAAATCCAGCAGTTTTGGGAAAATGGGCTACAGTGAAGTAACTGGTAAAACACCAGGTACGGCAGTCAAAACCTACAACATATCAATGTTCTTAAAGCTTGCTTTCAGTCGGAAAAGAAACCCAATTTTAACCATAAACCACGCTTGATGTTCCATCATGAAGTAGGGAGATTAACTCACTAGGCTCCTGTGTAAATAAAAACTGATTTTCTTCTGAGAAGTACTTAAGGTTTTCTCCTTTGAATCTTTTCCTTTTCACATTAGATAATTACATATGTGTGTTTATTAGAGCGGTCTCCTTTCGTTCCAGACAATACTGTAGCAGTGATACATAGGTATTGTTCCATCATAACTCACAGATGCTTCGCCACAAATTAATGAAATGCACATTTGCAAATGTGATTTCAAATTAAGGACACCTGTGGCCAAACACTTACTTCTTCCTAAGTATTATGGCTCCTTTTTTCTCTTCAGATGACTTCATAGAGAAGCTTGCTCGGTGTGAATTTTTTGATGATGAAATCAAAGACTCAATATTTTTCTTAACAATCCATGATGCTGTTTTGCATGTTTTGATGAAGAAAGATTACAGTACCTCAAAGTTCAATACCACTCAGGTACCATCTCTTTCATGACGTTCACGTTTGTAATCATTCGCTTTTCTTCAATTTTCCTTTGAATTGCAACATTTTAGAAAATTGGTTCCTAATCCGTATGTGTTTTCATTCTTTTTTTTTTCAGCAAAAAGAAACAAAATTTAACTTTACCATAAGTACAAATGGAGGATTACGTAATCGAGAATGTCAGGTAAGATTCTTCAACTGGCTTATCTTCATCCAGACGCCACAGTTAAAAACAAATTTAAAAGTAGTAAGGCTTCTTCCAACATGTTACAGAGAGCACAGTACTTGTTTGAGCTTCTTTGCCTCCTCCCTAGGAAACTGAAACAGTGCTACACAATCCCTTAAGGCATTGAGGAAAATAAGCATACCAGTAAAAGAAAAAATTCCATTGACAGGTGAATTAATAATAGAGCTGAGAAATTACTACATACCTCCCTATGTCCACGTGCATGGGAAATCCCTAGTACAATACCAGCTTGGCACAAAGTTAAATTCCTTTCCTTCCTCACTAGACTCAACCAATAGTTAATCATTTAACTGGATAGTTTCACTTCATTCTAGAACACTCATTTCTAGAACATTCAGTCTTTAAGATAATGTCTCTCATTTGGAAAAAGCAGAATCTCAAATCAAAATGGGCTTCTGTTGTAGGGCAAGAGGCCCAGAGAGATGAATTAATTTGCCTGAGAACACATATCAAGTGATAGCAACAGAATTTGAACTGAGATCTGATGACAAGATCTGTGTTCTGTTCACTATAGTATACCAACCACCTCTAGCCTTCCATGAGAGACTAACAGACTGAGGGTCTTGAAACATCTGTCTTCAAGTACTGACAGTGGTTAGTGGTATTTTTCTTAATTGAAGAAAGGTCTAAGAACAGCAAAAAGGGATGTAGATTAGAAACAGAAAAAGCCAGGCATGGTAACACCTAGCACTGTGGGAGGCAGAGGCAGGAGAGTTGCAAATTTGAACTCAGCCTGGGCAACACAGTAATTTAACAAACCCCTGTCTCAAAATATAAATAAACAAATGAATGGATGGATGGATGGGCTGGAAAACTATATCAGTGCAGAGGTCTTGGTTTCAATCCCCAGTACCATAAAAAAGAAGAAAGGAAGAGAACAAAAGGCAGAAGGAAGGAAGGAAGGAAGGAAGGAAGGAAGGAAGGAAGGAAGGCAGGCAGGCAGGCAGGCAGGCAGGCAAGCAGGCAGGCCATAAGATAACCCTGGACCAAAGAGCGATGTCAAGTAGCAAAGGTCAAATGAAAGGGTCCCTTCAGAAAGTTAGATAAACCTGAGAACAGAGGAGAGCCCATAAAAATAGCATGATATTGCCTCCCAGCACTGGCTTCCAGAGGAACCCAAACTCAGCACCTTGCCTAAGGAACCTGTTTATTAAAAATGCTTCATACCAGAAACCCTGTCCCCAGCACCTGGATTTAGAATGGTCACCAAGTACTAGGGATTAAAGCATAAGAACAGCAGTGAAATCTGATGCCTGATCCAAGCTTTAGAACCAAGACTGACAGAATGTAGCCTGCACCACACCATACCTTAGCTTCTTTGTCTTGAAAAAAGAACCATTTAGCACCAGCTCCTGGCTTTGCTACAAGTCCACAGTTGTGCGCAGGCTATAGTAGTGACTGGAAGGAAAGGCCGAATGTGCCTGGTCAGCACTCAGGGCCCCTTGGTGCTTATGTGGGCCCTGAGAGATACGTGAAGAAGCACATTGCTGTAATACACTGGCTTTTACATTGATGGAGTTAAATTAGGTCTTTGAAACACACACATGAAACATGACAACTCATGGATTTGTGCTAAGTAGCAATGGAAAGTATCTTATTAAAATTCCAGACAAAAGATTTGTTGCTGACTATGGTAAATTCTATCTCCTAGGATATGCTTATTGAAAGAGAAATAACAAATCTTTTTAAACAAGAAATTTCCATCTTCTTCCAGGTACCAATTGAAACGAAATTCTAATCAAAATATAATTCAGAGGGATCCTCATCTGTCACATGAAGAACAACTTTATACCCAGAAAGTTATTGATAAGTTCATACATTGTATGAAGAATATTTTTATTTGACAGAATTATGTTTCAAACTTTGGAACGAGATTGTTCTAACATGGTATATTTTTCACATATCTAGTATGAAATTATGTAAATATTTTAATTTTATACCTTGTAGATTTATGAAAAAAGAAAATTATTGTGTTTATATGTATTTTTGTAGCACTTACAGATTCCTATCCAAGACACTGCCTACATGCATAATGCTTTGTAGTGTATTTACTCCACAGCTTTGAATCTCATACTTTATACGGGTCATGCTAAAACATCTCCATTTTTAAAAATTCAGTTGTACAGCAGATGTGTCTTTTATTAAATTTGTTGTTAACTTTCTGAAACATGTGCTGTGGGTTCCTTTTATGGTGGTCTGACTGGAAAACTGATGCATGAGAATCTAACAACGTTCCTGCAGTGAGACTTTTTGTCCCATCTATGACTATCACTCCAGCTTTTAAAAGCATCTGACCTTCCATTCAGATTTAGACGCAGTCCTTCGAATGCCATATCTATAACCATAACTACTTTTTAAAGCAAATCCCTATTTCCTCCCTTTCGATATGAAGATTGCATAAGCTAATGGGGGCTATAAAATAACCAAGAGAGGTGAAACTTAAGAGGGTAACTTATTATGGGAAGCCAATTCTTCCTGGTCTCAATGGAAGGAAAGAAAACAGATGGTAGGAAAAAGTATGACTCTTTTTTCACTGGTGGTCATCATGCTTAACTCAAAAGGAAGAATACAGTCTCTAGAGCTCCATTTTACTGTAGAATGAGATTCGCACTTAGGTTCCTCTTTGTCATTATCCTTGGTTCAGATTTGAACTTATTCATGTAATAGCTAGAAATTAAACACCAGCACCACCAGATTCAGCCCCTTCTATTAAACATCAAATGACTGTGTCAATGGGAAATCTGTGCCAGTTGTTTTAGACTCACTCTAAATATTTATTATCTGAGCTAGGGCTATAGCTCAGTGGCACAGTGCCTGCCTGGCAAGAGGGAGGTCCTGAGTTTGATTCCCAGTACCAAAAAAAAAAAAATTTATTGTCAAAGTGCTCTTTCATCTTTTGTGAAGTGTCTTTGATGACAAGTTTTGTCTGATGGATTAAGCCCAAATACAGAATGGTATAATAAAGGTTATTTAAATAGCAGATCTTAATTAACAACTACAATATCAGCACATTTTACAGTCTTTCAACTTTGTGAGTTGCAGATATTTGTAGTCTTAAAATTCCCTGTGGATTTTAAGGGGCAAAATACATACACATAAACATTTATGCAGGATGCCCAATAAATTTCAGGGTAAGCGCTTTTTCTTCATAGGGGGCCTGGAGTAGAAATTGAAAATAGAAGCCCATTTAAGTGATTATTTGGCTTAGGAATGGGCAGAAGCTTATACAGGATTGTTGCTATGTCTCCATCTTCCCAGGCAAAGATGCCCTGTAGATTGTTGCCAAATAAAAGCACAGGGAAGAGGCACTAGCACAAGCACTCCAGTTCTCCCTTAGCATCTTAGAGATGAACTCTCATCCCCAGCCTTAGTGTTCCTTTTCTCCACGGCTCTAAGGTGGATATGCTTGGAGTAATACGGGCCTCAGAGCAAATTTTGAAAATTAAGTAGTACAGAATTCTGACCTCTGATTTAGAAAGAGGTTAAAGACCATGCAACTTATATAAACTTATGCAAGGCAGAGCCAAATCAAAAGGAAAAGGATGAACTGGGAGATGGCATAACCTGGGAAAAGACAAACACATTAATGTAAAGTTTGAAGCAATTGCATATTGAGCAGTTTAAATTAAAAACCATTTTATAATAAGCTTTTGAAAAAAAGGAAAAAGTAAGCTTTTTTTTTTTTTGTCTTTCTGAGACAGGGTCTCACTATGCAGTTCAGGCTGCTCTTGGGCTCACTTTTGTAGCCCAGGTTCATCTCGAACTCAAGGATCCTCGTGCCTCCCGAGTGCTGTGATTACAGGAGTGCACGACCATGCCCAGCTGCAAAAATAAGCTTTTGATATATGCTCTAGCTTAGATTTAAAATATCCTCAGATATTTTGTGCGTTTGTCAGGTGCCTGGATTGTGGGGGCGCTGTACTCATCAGTGGAGGAGTTCATAGCTGAATGCACTGTTAGGAGGTGTGCCCTGCAAGGGTTCATTCTTGTGCCCAGCTCCTCCCTTCTCTCTCTGCTTCCTTGCTGCCATGGTTGAGCACCTTTCCTCCATTGTGCCCTTCTGCCATGCTGTTTCTGCCTTGGAGACAGCCAACCCTGGACTGAAACCGTGAGCCTAAATTAACCTCTCCTCCTCTAAGTTGTGGGTGTCAAATATTTTGTCCTAGTATTAAGAAAGTGACTAATACAATGATACATTTTGGCCTAACATAGTAACTTACCACTTAGAAATGTAAATAAAATGTTTAAAATGCAAGCCTGACTCAATCCTGCATGAAAAGGAATAAAGTGGGATAACTGATTCACTATTTGGCATCTTCAGCAGGATTTCACCACATAGACACTCTCTGCCGACCAGCTGCCCTTCATGTGCTCTGTCAGCACCCTTCCCACCTCCATGAATGACAACTCCATTCTTAACACTACTTAGACAAAAAAAAAAAAAAACTATCCAGAACTCCTATTAGCTATAATACGTAAAACATGTAATCATTTAATTCTCAAAACAGCCCTCATAATGTTGGTGCTATGATGGTCTCCACTTTTTAGGAAAGCGAAGTAAAACTGGCTCCAAGGGGATCAACAATTAGTCTATGTGACATAGCTGCAGAAATCTGTGTAAAAAATTTAACTCCAGAGGCACAGCTTTGAATCCTTAGAAAACATGACTCCGCCAAAGAAATTAAAACCTGTCTAAAAACTGTTCTATTAAAAGACACAACTAAATTCATGAACAATATAAGTATATACTCTGTAAATTTCTTCCAAAGTGACTAATATGGAAAATATTATCAGAAAATATTAAATATAACCAGAAAAGCTATTAGAAAATATATTCTTTATCTTCAGAATTAAATACATTTAATACTTCTCAATATGAATCTGTGTGTATATTTTAGTAATGTTTTTTGTTTTGTTTTGCACCCTGGTAACATATTTTTAAAGGTACACCTTTTTCCTTTGTTGTTATACCTTGAAAAAATATATAAGAAAACTTTGAGGAAAATTTAGGAGTGACTAGCGAGGACAACTCCAAGATAAGTTAGCATGTAAGCTACTAGGAGATGATGAGTGGAAAGTATCAGGGAAATAAAGGGAAAACTATTCCAAGGAGAGAATGAGAGGAAGAACTCTTGGACCCAATAAAGAAAGGATGGAAAACCCTAACTGGCTCAGAAAAGGACAAAGACAATTCAGAGAGAAGTAGAAGGCAACTGGTAACTTGAATTCAGGTTCCCTGGCCCTAAATTACAAGCAGAAGGCATGCTGGAGAGTGCAGACAACCCCGATGACAACAGCAGTCCAGCCCTGCACCAGTCCTAACTGCAAGAAGAGTCCCATGGTTCTTACCAGCTTTCTAGCCACTTTGTGGACTCGGTCTGAAAGAGACAAGCACATTTTAAGGATTCATTACTGTACATAATTTAGCAAGCACTTAGCACTATAACCCAGGAGGCATCTTGAGAAGGATCCTGTTGTAGGAGCTAAACTTTCCTGGGTATCAGAAAACACAGAACAATCACAGTCCAGAGGCCACCGGGCCACCCCACTGCAGGACCAGGTGGGAGGTGGCCTCATGGTTTCTGCTGCAACCCACTTCCCCTCCATACTTGGTGGCTTCCAGAGAGTCTCCAGTCCAAACTTCTCCATGGAGAAGAAGTTTTATTTCTCACTACTTTTTTTCTTACTTTTGCCCTTTTTTAAAACCCTTTAATTGGATTTTTTCTTCTCAATTTTTCCCCTTTTAAAATGTTTTCCTTTCCCTTTTTGACTTTCCTCATTCATGTTCTTTCTACAAAATTTATTTTAATCATTTTTAGCTTTTAACTTAATTCTTTTCCATTGTTACTGGTGCTGCAGATGTTTTTAATTGGGTATTACTATATTTCTACACCTGGTTTGTTTTTATGTTGTGGTTTTCATCTTTCTGTGCAGTGCTAGGGATGGAGCGGGGCACCTCAGGCACATTGGGTGGGTGCTTTGCCACTGAGTACAGCCCCAGCCAGTTGAAATTGTATTTAGTCTAGTCACAGCCTAGGCTGCTTCAACCCTGGCAGCTACTTCACTTTACGGAACAGGGGAGGGAACACCTACAGCTGACAGCATGGTCCCATGTCGTCACAGCTGGAGGGAGCTGAACCTGTGTTCCTGAACAGCCACTCCCTTAGCAATAGCAGAGAGAATACAACCATTGTATACACCACACATATGAGGGATCCCAGCATAGGCCACGCCCATATCTTTTGGATCATACACTGCTGATAAGATTGGAGGAGAAACCACGGAAGTGTACCCCGTTTATTATGCTGTCTACAACATACCTCTCTGAACTACCAAAAGAACTTCACTCTTGTAAGACCTACAGAAAACATGGGCCCTTCAAGCCCTGTTTCAAAACCCATTTGTCACAATCAAAAAACCCACAGGGAAACTAAATTAGAAAATCTACTACACCACAAAATCTACTCCAAATTAATTTCAACACTAGAAAAAAAAAAACAACCAATATTCCAGAGCACATCCAGAGAAAGCTACTAAGAAGACCCTAACACAAATATTTCTGAAAGAGATATCCATCCTAACAGATACAGAAATCTTAACACAGAAATACAAGAAATATGAAAAAAGCAAGACAACACGGCACCTCTAAAACTTCATGTTACTCCAGTGATTAATTAGTCATATCAAAGTGAATGAATGGCTTGCTGAATAATTTAAAAGAATGACTAATAAATTCAAAGAAAATACAAATAAACAGATAAATAAATTAAGAAAGACAATTCAGGATACAAAATAGCAATTCATTAAAGAGAGATTCTGGAAAAGACAAAGAAGAAATCATTAAAATGAAAAGTTTGATAAGTTAAAGAAAAAAAAACTCAGTTGAAAACCTCACCAATAGACTGGATTGAGCAGAAAAAAAGAATATCAGGACTTGAAGATGATGTTAATGAATTATCACATTCAGACAGTAAGGAAAATTTTAGAATAACTAGAACACAAAATCTAAAAGACACCAGTAAAGAGATGAAACATATATAATCAGAATAAATGATGGGGTTGGATTATAGGCTAAAGGTACAGAAAACTTATTCAGTGAAATAAACACTTAAAATTTTCCAAATATTGGGAAAGAAATGGACATTCAAGTATAGGAGGCATCTTTACAACCCCAAACAGACATGACCAGAAAAAATCTCTCAACGTAATAAAAATTAAAAGTATATGCCAAAAGTATATGCCAAAGAAAGAATATTGCAACCTTCACAAAGTAACTCATAAAAGCAAATCCATTAGAATAACATCATATTTCTCAGCAGAAACTCTAATGGCTAGGAGGGCATGTAATGATGCATTTCAATCCCTGAAAGAAAATAATTGCCAACCAAGATTACCAGGATCCAGTGAAGTTATTCTTCAGAATCAAAGGAAAAATAAAGCATAAGATAAAGGAATTCATGGCTACTGAAATACAACATTACAGAAGATACTTATAAGGATCTTTCACACAGAAGAGTAGATAAATAAGTAAGGATTAGGAAACCATCAAACATGATTCAGCAAACCATCAAACCCTGAAGATGGACAAGGAAGAAAGAAGTGATGTAGATTATTTGAAACAGCTAGAGGGGAAAAAAATGACTGGAACTAGAACATACCTTTCAATAATAACCATGGCTGTAAATAGTTTTAACTCTCCAATTAAAAGACAGACCAGCTGATTAGATTGCAAACAAGGCCCAACAATCTGCTGCATGCAAGAAACTCACCTCATTGGCAAAGACATACACAAACTGAAAATAAAGGAATGAAAAACAGTAACCTAAACAAATGGAATTCAAAAGTAAGCAGGGATAGAGGTACTCATATTCAATGAAACAGATTTCAGGTAAAAACTGATCAGAAGAGACAAAGGTCACTACATATTGATAAAATGATCTGTCAAAAAGATATAACAATTATAAATGTATATTTGCCACAAGACTGGATAGCCAATTATATAAAATGAGCACTAAAAGACATAAAGGGAAAGACAGGCTTTAATACAATAGTACATAACTTCAATACTCAACTCTCACCAACACAGAGATCACCTAGACAATAACACCTAACCAAAAAAATAAAAAACCCATCATAATTAAATTACACTATTAAACAAATGGCTTTAACAGACATCCACAGAACATTCCCTCTAACACCTGAAGAACATAAACTTTGCTTATCAGCATATGGAACATTTTCCAAAATAGATCACATTTTAGGTCATAAAGCAAGTTTTAACAAATACAAAACAAAACTGAAATAATTTCTTGTACCTTACTGGATCACAATGGAATGAATCCAAAAATCAACAGCAAGAGAAACTACAGAATTATACAAACATAAAGACATAGAACAACAGACTTTTGAACAGTGAGCCACTGAAGAAATCAGAGGGAAATTTAAAAGTCCTAGAATCAAATAAAAATGGAAACAACATACCAGAAGCAGTAAGGTACAGTAAAACCAGTACTGACAGGGCAATTTATGGCTATAAGTGCCTACACTTTAAAATTCTTAAGTAAATAAACAATTGATATAAGAGAAAGTATTAGGAATACAAAAACAAGGCCTGAATCAATAGAAGGAAACAAAAAATAACAGAATAGAAATAAATGAAATAGAGATGAAAAGAATACAAAGAATTAATGAGATACAGTAGCTTATTCAAAAAGATAAAACTGACAAACTCCTAGGCAAAATAACCAAAAGAAAGAGAAGACCTAAATAAGTTAAATTAGAAAAACAAAGAGAATATTACAACATATACCACTGAAATAAAGAGGCTCATTAGGGAATACTTTGAAAATTGACTATCAAAAAATGGAAAATCTAGGAAAATGGAAAAATTTATAAACATACAAAGCAAACCCAAATTGAACTGAGTATATAAAAACCTAAATACATCAATAATGAGCAATGAGACTGAAGCAGTAACAAAGTCTTTCAAAATAATACAAGCCAGGAGGACTGGGGATTTAGCTCAGTGGCACAAGCGCCTGCCTGGAAAGCACAAGGTCATGAGTTCAATCCCTAGTATCAAAAAAAAAAAAAAAAAAAAAAAAAAAAAAAAAAAAAAAAAAAAAAAAAAAAAAAAAAAAAAAAGAAAGAAAGAAAGAAAGAAAAAAGTAAAAAATGCAAGCCTGGGACTAGATGAATCACTGCTGAATTTTTTACCAAACTTTTAAAGAATATCAATACTTCTTAAACTATCCCATAAAACAGAAAAGGAAGCCTTGCAAACTCAATCTATGAAGCCATTATTACCTTTATACCAAGACCTGATAACAACACAACAAAAAGAATACTATGGTTGTCTTGGTTACTTTTCCTTCCTTGCTGAGACAAACACCTGACACCCAAGTGAAGTGAGGAAAGGTTTATTTAGCTCACAGTTTCTGGAGATTTCAGTCCATCATCAGCTGGGTCCAAGGCAGGGTGGCACGGCACAGGGACAGTACTTCAAGGCAGCAGCCAGAGCAAAAGAGAGCCAACCAAGCCTCCTCTCTACCCTCAAATTATACACAGGCCTCCCCCTCCACCTTCAGGGTGGGTGTAACTCACAAAATGTCCTTGCCCTCCTTTGTACAGGATGAGGATATTTACAAAGTAAAAACCCTGCTCCCTGCTGAGTCTCTCACTTAAACTTCTAAACTTCTCAAGTTGACACAATGTAATTAACCATAAGAGGTTCAATACATTTGATAATCAATATCTTTGATAGATTTTAAAATCCTCAACAAAGTACTAGCAAATTGAATTCAACAACACATTAAAAAGATCATACACCATAAACAAGTTGATTTCATTCTGGAGATGCAAGGATGGTTCAACATTCACAAATCAATAAACATAATACAGCACATAAAAAGAATCAAGGATTTTTTTTTAAAAAGCACCTAATCATCTCAATAGATGCAGAAAAAGTCTTTGATAAAATTCAGCACCCTTGCTTGATACCCCTGAAGAGTAAAGGATACTACCTCAATATAAAAAAGGCTATGTATAACAAATGCATAGCATCATACTAAATGGGGAAAACTGAAAGCATTTATTCTAAAATCAGGAATGAGATAAGGGTATCCACTCACATCACTCTTATTCAATGGAGTATTTGAAATTTTAACCACAGCAATGAGGCAAGAGAAATAAGTCAAAGAAATAAAAACAGGGAAAAAGGAAATCAAATTATCCCTTTTTGCAAGATGATTATATAATTAGAAACCCTAAAGATTCAACCAAAAGACTCTTAGAACTCATAAATTCAGTAAAGTGGCAGGATTTAAAATCAACATACAAGCAGTGTAGCAGCTGCAGCTTTGGGCCTGGTGTGAGCCAAAGGGGCACACAGCAAATTTCACCTAGCCGTGCAGTTTGGGACCTCGCAAGCAGCCTGGTAGGAACCCATGCCAATTCAGCCATCAGCCCAGGACATTTGGAGCTTCCCTGGGGTCCTGCCTGGTCTCCGCCCAGCCACCACCGAACAACAGAGCAGCCACAGTGGTAGTCTTGGCTGGAGCTGAAGGCATGCACTGTGAATTTCACCTAGCCTTGGAGCCTCTTAACCTTGCACGTTGGATTCACCTGCAACAGGGGAATACAGGAAAATGAGAAAATGAAAGAGCCAAATGCAATCTTACACCTCCAGTCCATCCCAAACAAGCCAAAGAGACATGGACAAAGAAGAAAGTATAAGCCCCACACCTGAAATTTCTGAAATGATAGCAACAGAAGTAAAGAAACAACTCCATGAAGCTGTAAAGGAACTGAGATTAGAAATGGTTTCCCAGGTAAAACAAGAGATGATAAATGTAATGAAAGAGATGCTAAGCACATCTAAAGAAGATATAGTTGGAAAAATAGAGGAACACTGCAAAAAGATGGAAACCTTGAATGAACAATACAAGAAAGAATTACAATGCATGAAACAGATTCAAAGAGATATCCAGGAAATCAAGAAGGCCATCGAAAGCTGGCAAAGCCACCTCAATGAATGTGAAAATAGACTTTCAGACCTCAAAGACATGATTGCAGCTAGTGAGGAAGAAAAGGAAACATCTTTTAAAAATAACAAGGAATCAGGAAATAGCAATTCAGCAGTTGCAAGATGATGCAAAGAAAAATATAAGACTGATAGGTGTAAAGGAAAAAGAAGGAGAAAATACAAATGATATAAAAGCACTATTTAAATAAGAAACAGCTCAAAATTTCCCAAACATGGGAAAGGAAACTGACATTACAGATAAATGAAGCATATAGAACTCCAACTAGCCATAACCAAAATAAATCAACACCCAGACATATAATTATCAGTGTTGCAGAAATTCAGCATAAGAACAGAATATTAAAAGCTTTTAGAGAAAAGAAGCAAACCAACTATAAAGGAAAGCCCATCAGAATCACAGCAGACTTCTCAACACAAACAATGAAGTCAAGAAGAGCATGAAGTATTTCAAGTCCTAAAGGAAAACAACTTCCAACCCAGACTGATGTACCCTGCAAAACTATCCTTCAAAATTGATGGAGAAATAAGATACTTCCATGACAAAGAGCAGCTGAAGAACTTCATGACCACCAAACCAACCCTGC